>VUQG01045293.1:106415-129564 GCA_015106755.1 Etia nguti | reverse complement strand
TGTTTGTAACTTTTTTTTTTTTTAGTTTTTTTTTTTTTTATTGCAAACCTGTTTTTTATTGCAATATACTGTTTGATCCCAGACAGTTGGAGAAAGCCTACTACATGGCCAAAGTGTGTCTGTGTCCATGCATAATACACTCAAAACGTTTCATTGTGTCTTTTAGCTGTCTGCTTACTTGACCTAATAATATAATAATATGGTAGTCAGTAATTTTAGCTCATGACTAAGCACTGTATGCTTGGGTGTTTTATCATTATCCATTGCAGAAATAAAAATATATGCAATTTCCAGCTCTTTATTGCAAATTATTAAACCTTGGTAACTTTCTTCCTGTTTCTACTTTCTAGTTTTCTTCCTTAGTTTCTAAGAAAAAGTATCCAAACAAAAGAAAGGGTTCTCTGTGTAAAATATTACCTTAAATCTGAGTCTGTCTTTGTATTTTAGTCCAGGTTTTAATCAGTTTCCTTTGTTGGAACTCCAAGGCTTCTATTGAAATATTGCACTTCATATTATGTTTCTAAGAGATCCCACTGGGATCATAAGTGAGAGGGAGACCAGTAAATTGGATGAAGCCAATCATTCCAATTTGTTAAAAGCCTGATACATTGTTAGCAGAACAATAAGTCATAATTTAGGAGGCCAGAGACAGACTAGGCTTTCATTTGGTAAGTGTGCTCCAGTTTCTTTTCAAGGACTCATGCAATCTCTTGTCATTACAAAATTAATAACCCAAAGCAAGGAAAAACAGAGACTTGGGTGAAGGATGCAGAAGCCTTGTCCTTAAGTGTTCACAGTTCTCATGAACCATCGCGGTGTGCTTTTTTCGGTTAATCTTATCATTTGTATGATCTCTTCTCACACTGCCCTTCTTCACCACTGTTGCTATCATCAGCGATCTTAAAAATCATGTTTTTGTGTATCACCTTTTAAAAGTACATCAGCTATTTTTCTCCTCATCAGATAATAAAATAATAAATTGTTTAAAAATGTTTTTACTTACAGCTTAAGCTATGAAATAATCATCCTCTTTCCCTTTGAGGCTCTTTTCCACTTAGAAATCGAAAACTGTAGATCAATAAAAGTATGGTATATTTCTTTGTGACCTAAGGATTATATTTTTGTGTGTCTTTTTCCTGGTAGGTGCGCCTTGAGTGGCCTACAGACTTGGCAGTGAATCCAATGGACAACTCCCTATATGTTCTGGACAACAATGTAGTACTCCAGATCTCTGAAAACCACCAAGTCCGTATTGTAGCAGGCCGTCCTATGCACTGCCAAGTGCCTGGGATTGACCATTTCCTCTTGAGCAAAGTTGCCATCCATGCCACCCTCGAGTCAGCTAATGCCCTAGCTGTGTCTCACAATGGTGTTTTGTACATTGCTGAGTCAGATGAAAAGAAAATAAACCGAGTCAGACAGGTGTCCACAAATGGAGAGATCTCCTTGGTCGCAGGGGCACCAAGTGGCTGTGACTGCAAGAACGATGCCAACTGCGATTGTTACTCTGGAGATGAAGGCTATGCCAAAGATGCTAAACTGAATGCACCATCTTCCCTGGCAGTATGTCCAGATGGAGATCTTTACATTGCAGATCTGGGCAACATCCGTATCCGCTATGTGCGCAAAAACAAGCCTTTTCTGAATCCCCTCAGTATGTATGAGGTGTCATCTCCCATTAATGATGAACTCTATCTGTTTGACTCCAATGGCAGCCACATTTTTACACAAAGTCTGACTACAGGAGACTATCTCTACAATTTGACATACACGGGATCAGGAGATTTAAGCAGCATTACTGATAAGAACAAAAACACAGTGATCATCAGAAGAGACACAACAGGAATGCCTCTGTGGCTAATGGTCCCTGATGGACAGACCTTCTGGTTCACCATTGGCACTAACAATGCCCTTAAAACTGTTGCTGCCCAGGGTCAAGAGCTAGCTTTAATGACCTACCATGGAAGCTCAGGACTGCTAGCAACTAAGACTAATGAAAATGGATGGACAACATTCTTTGAGTAAGTAATATTAAGAAACACCTTTATAATCAATATACCTAAAAGTCTGGATCCAATTTGAGCTGATAACTGCATCAAAGCAAAGAAGCTTAAAGATCTGTTAAATCTCTTAATTCAGATATGCAGATTGCACAGTTTTGTTTAGGTTTTTTTTTTCCTGGAGTTTCTGAACAAAGAGCCCTGAATTCATTATGTCACTGAATGCTCAAATGCTTTAGTAAATGAATGTTTACAGTCGAAGAGCTCCTTGGCATGTGAGTCTAGTATTTTGGCATATGAGTTCACTTCTTATGGCTGGATGTCTATGTCACTCAGAATACGAGACCTGTGGAAGGATGGGTGTAATCCTATTTGCTGTTATCATACCAAATAGGATTACTGGATGATATGTTACTCATCTGTGCCCTTGCTTGCAGACTGCAGATCATCACTTGTTCGGAGTTGTTGGGTACAGGAACAACATGTATCTACTGAGTAGTACGAAATTTATATTCATATGACTGGGATGAGCCCCATAAATATAAGCATAGTTGAATAGCCAAAGATATTAATTAATTCAGGCAAAGCATATCTTGTAAGGAAACAACTGAAAACACTCGCACAGTTAAGGATTTCATGTTCTTGTGACTTGCGTAAAGCAATCTGTCCCTTACCTTAATGTACCAGGGGATGCTATGCTAACTGGATGTCATTCCAAAAAGTGTGATTAAGCAGATTGGCTGGTCAGACATCTGTTACACCTCGCTGGAGGAATATAACTCTGACACATAATCAGACGCTCTGTTTAATATGAGCAGACATTTCTCACCTGTGTTTGATTTGGTTGTCATCTGAGACGGTTGCACTGAAAAAAAAAAAAAAGTGAAAAAGTGCAGTGAAAACAGCACTAATGCAGCCATGCATAGGCATTTCTCGAGGTAGACTGAATTGCCTGAGGCTCAGACAAATTTAGTGGGTGTTTGGAATTCTGAATGATTTCTCTATGACTTTCTGTAAAATGGCTTCTTTTATTTTTAGGTTCGAGCATACTCCTTTTTCTATTACCTAGAGAGAAAGCAGAAATTGACACACCTGATTTATTAATGACTAAGTAAAGTAATGAATGTTTAGGTGTTATTTAGGTGATAAAACCTGTCGTTCATGCCTGCATTATTACTTTATTACTGTAAATAATAATAATACAATATGTTCTACAGGCAGAAGATATTCTGAGTGGACTACCTTTGTCTTATGATGATGACAATGATCTGTGATAGGATGACAGTGCTCTACTCCATAAGGCATGTGAGGCCACTGAGGGGTTTGAGGAGCAAGACCATTTTATGATTCATATAATAATCATATGGCATTTGCAATCACCAGATCGCGGCGAAGTTGAACACATTTGTGTTACAGCTTCTGGCAACACATAACGGCCCACCGCCTTCATAAGACACTTTGTGATGTTGTTTTATCCTCTATAAACTGCCTCATTATTTGATGGCAGAGTAAAAATATATATATATTATACATGCACAATACTTTGGATAAAATGAAGTCCATGTATTATTTCATTTCCTGTCTTTCCCCTTCAAATTAAGCAATGAAACTTTGTATTAACCTACAAGCAAATCATTTGATCCATGCTTTATTTACACCCAATAAACAGAGTTTTGTTTTTCTTGAATAATTAGCTTTAAAGGTCATTTCACCACCTGAGGGTCAAAACCGTAATTTGCTACCATCAGAACCTCTATTTATCTCTGCCCACCAAAGTGCACTGCTAATCATTTCACCCATATTAATTAATGTGTACTTACATTCCATGCTTCGTGGATCAAAATTAATTTGAATGAATGAAGAAAAAAAAAACCAGTTGATTGACTAGAGAACAAAAGACATCTGCCACACTGTCTTTCTGTTGTAACCCCTGGAAACCACATTTGTACGACAGTTACTGCACACACAAATGGTCCACCGGCCTTAAATTTATGTTGCAATGATAAGTACTTCTCCTTAAGGGTTATTCTAAATCATGATGAATCATAAAACACCTAAATATTCTTTTATCATTTATTTAAGAAGGCAGTAGAATTTGTGTTTGGCAAAAAAAAAAAGAAAGTGCCTTAGCCCCTGGGTTTTAGCAAATGTTCTTTTGTTATATCAGTAAGTTATCAGTCACACGTGCTCAGAAATTCTCAGGCAGCAAGACAAATTGAAAATATGAGCGGAAGTTAGGTATGCTGGGGGTGATGCTGATATGAAGTGTTCAGCCTATTGTTGGGGCCCAGCGTGAAAGGTCATAGAGCTAGCATGTGACACAGAGGTGATGCGATCCGAATAGACTTGTGGCCAACCAGAGGGAAACTGCTCCTGTCCTTCTGCTGAGCACCCTGCCCCCGTGTGCCCCTCTTGTCGAAAGAAAGCAAAGTAATAGGCAGCTGAGCTGAAGCAGGCCAAAACCATTAGAGCTCAGCGGTGGAGCTCAAGGAATGGAACTAGCTTAAGGCCCTAATTGAGACATAGAGAGTTTGGGTCAGTGATCAAGCTGGGGCGTGTAGTGTTGCTCTAGAATGAGATTTCTGTCTTGTGGACTGAGTCTTTTGTGCAGAGGTTAAGGCAAACAGGAACACTTTGTCAAATAAATGAATGGAACCATTAAAAGTAGTATGGTGCAGATAACTTGCAGTGCTTTCACTGCAAAAACTTTTGATTGCGTGATGGACACCGGGAGAATTTCTTGCTGATAATATATGAGCAGTATCAAAAGAAATCAAAGGCTTAGATATAAATTACTCTGCTATTTAGTATTTCCTGAAGTGGAAGACTTGGGTTGAAATGTATCTATGAATCCCAGTCCCTAGTACAGTTGAGATCAGATAGCATTTATCTCTGGGAGATGATTCCTCTCCCACTCTTCCTTTCCATATTGGATATTTGAGATGGCAGCGCTGAGGAAATATCTGTAAACCAGCACCCGCCATCTCATTTATTAGAGGCTTTATTATGGCAGGCGGCAACATCGAAGAGGCTTTCCAATCTGTATTCAATGTGCAGATAAAAGTCTTCTTTCACTCGCTCCAATTCTGGAACACTGAAAATCTGAAAGATTTAAAATTGTTCTATGCTGATGTGCTCTCTGAGCAAAATGAAACAATCTGGCCACTCATGTTCCTGTATGTGATGAACTGACTGATCTATAAGCTAGGGAGATGCTGCATCTCTCTAAGGATTCACACCTCAGCGCTCCTATTTCATAGACTGTATAATGAGATTAGGCAATATCGCTAATCTTTTAAGCTAATAAGCAGTTTTCCAAATGTAAAAAAGGTGTTTGCTTTCTCATCTTAATCATTTTTTTAATCTATTGCATATTTATAGTATATTTTTCCTTCCCACTGTAGCTAAGTGCTCACTCAAAGGGGCTTATTTGATTGTTGGGGTTTTCTCTTTGTTATTGTAGGGTCTTTTCCTTGCTATACAAAGTGCCTTGAGGTAACTACTGTTGTGATTAGGTGCTATAAATAGAATTGAATTGAAATGAATACTTTTTTTAAGTTACAGATTGAGAAGTATTGATATTAATGCCCCATTTACATTTTGTTGAAAGGGCTAGAAAAGGACAAATGTGCTTAGTTTGTTGGTGCACCCACTCCTTGTTTGTGAATAGAAAATTGCAGTAGATATTTTGCACTTTTTCAAAAGCTATGCTGATTGTGCTTCGATGATTAAAGATGATAGCTCTGAAATCCCATGTATTACCTCAGGTTGCCAGCACTGATGGATTTGCTGCTGTGTTTACTGCCTGTGTTGACACATTGTTTGAATTTTTGACAACACAGAGGAAATATCGGACTCTGCGGAAAGTTTCCAATCCCTACCTATAATTACCATTAGAAGAGTTTATGCTAGAACACTTACAGAGAACAACTCATAATCACTGCTTATCTGGAATGACACAGCAACTCATTAGTCACATTTATGTACCTACAATCATTTATGCATACCTGACTTGCATTTATGATCATGATTGCTTCCTTATGATTTAACAAACCTCAACAAGGCTTAGTAAATTTTTAATACCACAGCACTGTTTATGATTCAGGCATAGTGCCTGTTTATCCGTGTTTTCAGCTGACATGGCCCTCTTTGCCTTCTTTGGTTCACATCAACATATTTCTTTGTAGGTATGACAGCTATGGGCGTCTGACTAACATCACCTACCCCACGGGCCGAGTGAGCAGCTACCGTACAGACGCAGACAGCTCGGTCCGCATCCAGACAGAGGGCTCCAACAAAGAAGATATCACCGTCACCACTAACCTGTCAGCTTCTGGCACCTTCTACACACTTATGCAGGGTGAGTCTCTTTTACGGTGGCCGTAAGTAGAGCGGTTTCTTTTTTTAGGATATGTTCTGCGAAGTGAAGTCCCAAAAGCTTTAACTTTGCTTATGTCCCTGGTATTAATTTATACAGCTGGGACTAGGTACTGTTAGTATTTTAAAGCAAATCTTTCTCATCTACATATATTCTGACCTCCACTGTTAGATGGATTACCTTTTGTTCTAATATTTTATTAATCAACAGTGTGTCCCCCTTTTCTGTACACATAGCACTCGAGATTGTAAATTGATTTTAATACTTACTGGTACCTTATTTTTGTGAAGGTGCTGCACTCTCCTGATTTAAAAAGAAATGTGTTGTAGGGGGCAGTCGCTCAGAAGCCCTAAGGGGAAACTGGTGCAAGCTAAGGGACTAGACAAAGAGCATTTTAGAGGTCTCTGTGGACTGTCACTTCAGGATAAGACCTTCTTTGAGCTCAAGCTGCCTGGATGGGAGCTCACGGGCACTTTCTGGCTCAACCTGGTGCAGCTCAGCCTCACTGAATATTTTGGGTTGCCACTCTGTAGCCGAATGAGAGTTTAAAAAGAAAAAAAAGATTTTTATATATAAATAGTGTTTAATAAATAAATAGCCCAGTGATCTGGACATACACAGACATATAATATAAATATTTAGTAAGCATATTGCATTAAATTAATTGATTTAATAAATGTATTGATTTTGTGCTGTGTTCCTTTTTTTCTCTTATTTTGATGATTCATGCCAGTAAATGACTTTTGAATTTAAAATTGAAACACAACTTTCTGTAGAAATCCATAGCTTTTGACTTTGTTAAATGTATTTTCCTTTTGATTTGGGCAGTGCAAGTCACATTTGCCTTCGTCTTTCGACACTAAGGCCGAGGCAGGTGTCTCGGATACAGATGTGAATAAAAAGCAACACCGCCTGGATTGCTCCAGACATGATCTTTTAAATCCCATCTGTGGGTTTGAAGACATCATGTCTCATGCTTAGTTGTGTTAATATCACTCACAGAGGTGCTTCTCTGTTTTTAATAACATGTGTAGTGCAGCTTCCACTTCACAGAAATGAAACAAATATTGATTTTCCTGTCAAAAAAAATAAATGATAAAACACAGTGCCGGTGGTCCATACAAGATCCTCAAGGTTTAAAAAAAAAAATTACTGAGAAAGATTCATGAAGAGATAAGGCTGTTTTTTGAATACCTCTAGGTGTTCTGGTATCTGTCTGATATCTATCTGATATTACCTTCGCTAAATCTGGAGCTACTTTTAGTTTTTTAAAGATGGGTTAGGCATACACCCTTCTACTTTCTGTTTCGAACTGAGCATATCCTCTCTTAGACTACTGACTGCAAAGCTGTGTCTGAAACGGGAGATGACAATCTCTGGTTTCTCACTTTTGTTTAACGGAGTGGCCACCTCCATGTTGTGACCTTGTCTTAGGCATCTGCCTGTGAGAAAAGTGGCGCCAGGAAATCTGCTGTTAATTAATTCACTATTGTCTGCTTTGTTAGCTGGCAACTGGGTGATCACATAGCACATGACTGTGCTGCCTTCAAGTTTCTTTCCTGCTCATTTGGCTGTGGTTTTTTTTTTCCTCTTCTCAGCAAGCTTCATCACAGTTTTTTGAAACGGATAACTTTTAAGATTTAGGGAATTAAGGGCAGAAGCTTTATAGCTAGAAGAATAATCAGGTGTAATACAAGATAATAAAATATATTATTTGCTTTTAAAACTTAAATATACTGTACATAGAATGCTTTTTCACATATTAGCCACTGTGTAGAGTATATGAGCTATTAGGAAATTATAGCAAACCGCATTGTTATGGTTTGCTATATTTCATGACAGCCAGTATTTTTCCCCCTTCTATTGCTAAACTGATTGTGTGTACTACTTTTGCAGTATTTCCAGTTTTGTTTGGTCTCTGAGGCCTCTTTTAGGTAGGGTCTGCCCCAGTAGTCTTTGGTCAACCCCTAAAGTATCCGTATGATGTAGAGAGGCAAGGGCCAGTGCGAGGTCAGTCGTGCCTCTATCTGTTTCTCTTGTCGCAACAGCACAACACATCCTGTTGTGCTTTGTGAAAAAGAAAAAGATAAAAAAAACTGCCTTTCCCCACATGCTGTGTTTATTGTTGTTCTGCGTCCACAGTGAAGAAATTGTCACAGCCACTTGAACATGACACATGAACGCAAGGAAATTGCAGCGTATGAGTTCGTTTTTTCTGTTAAATGAAGTCAAGTAACTAATGTGCTGGCTGACAAACCATTATTTTTCTATTGTTCATATTGAGAATCACATTCATCCTGGTCCCTGTCAGTCTACTGACGGGAGGCAAGAAGGACACATTCTCTGAATGTATATGAGATGCTCAGTGGAAACATTAGTCATTGGTCTGGAGCTGGAACACAGGCTGCCGTCACCTAGGGACAGTAACAGACAGGCTCAGATTTATCCCTTGTGGGTGAGTGCACACGTGTGAGTGTGCGTGTGCACGTATCTCGCCCTGCCTTCTCTGTGGCCACAGGCAAGCCAGCAGCTTTTGATAGTTTTCATTCCTCCATATCCTCCAGGCTGCTGCAACAGCTGTAAAACTTTGCTTTACTGGCACTGTGAAACCTCTCACTATTGATCTTTGTTGTCAGAGACCCACTGCGTTATTGCAGTGGTTCTGTTAAATACTGCTGCTAAAGGATTTCTTTTTGCTGAGCAGCCATTTCAGGTCATTATGTTTGCGCCTCACTGACATGGATATTAGATTTAGTCCTCTTGCTTTAGTTACAAGAAGCTATGATTGTTGCTTGCCTTCTAGTCATAGTTGTTTTCCCCCCATCCCATCTCTCCATCCTCAGATCAAGTTCGGAACAGCTACTTCATTGGTTTGGATGGTTCGCTGCGTCTAGTTTTGGCCAACGGTATGGAGGTTTCGCTGTATACTGAACCCCACCTGCTGGCTGGCACGGTCAACCCCACAGTCAGCAAAAGGAACGTAACCCTGGCTATCGACAATGGCCTTAACCTGGTGGAGTGGAGACAGAGGAAGGAGCAGGCACGTGGCCAAGTTACCGTGTATGGACGCAGATTAAGGGTAAGCATGCTGTCTTGCTAAAAGACACTCATGGTTTTATGCAAGGTTTTTCATCACAGCCTAAATGTCTATTGTCTTATTTCATATTTTTTCAAATTATCAGCTACAGTCCATGTAGTTATTCTACTACTCCAAACAGGACAGTATTTATGCCAAAAAAACACAAACTCGCTATAGTCCAGAAAAAGCAACATCCAGAAAAAAATGCAAATTCTGCACAAGAAATTAAAATGTAGCTGCAGATCTAATGCTGTCAGGTTCACTGTGACCTCTGTTTTTTTTTCCCTATAGAAGCTGCAACTCAAAAGCTTAGTTGTTTGTTATGCGCAAAGGAATTTAAGTTGGCTGCATGAGAATACAATGACATGTCAAATTATTATAGTAAATAATTAATAAAGTTCTGTTTTGAGCTCTGTCTCTCAGCTATTAATCAGTTAATCATAGGCCATCAGACTCATGGATGTATTACTCAGATTTGACTTTCTGGAACATATGGTATCTTCTCACCCATAGCTGCAGAAGCCAACCCACGCACACAATCTGGTACATTTTTTGTAGGCTAATTTTGATCTGAATTTGACATAAGTAGACTAAATAAAGTGAATTCAGTCAGTGTATAGACCCTGACAGAGAAGTACAGTGGTGCGGAGGTTAGTAATCACAACAACAAAGTCCCGGGTTTGAATCCACTGGCTGGCTGTGGCCTTTCTGTTTCGAATTTACATGTTCTCCCTTTACCTGCATGGTTTCTTTCTCTGTACTTCCCACAGTCCAAAGACATGTGTGTTTGATGAATCAGCAATTCTAAACTGGCCTTGGGTGTGAATGTGAAATGTTCTGTCTCTCTCGCTTGGCCTTAGATGTGTGACAAATTGGCTGTCTGCCCACGATATACCTTGGCTTTTGCCCCATGACACCTGGAATATGCTCCATCTACGCAGCAATGCTAAATTACATAAACAGAAGAAAATGGATTGATTAATAGCCTGTAAAACATAAAATACTTTCTAGTTAAAATCAAAATTAAGAGTTACTCGTATATAGCATATCAACAGGTCTCCTCTGATAATGCAACAAATTCACAGTGCTTGTCCATAATGTATGTAAGATTTATGCATTAACTCACACAGCACTGATTTAAATTGCATCTGGTGGCTTTTATTGTTTTGCCTTGGCTTTGTAAGGCAAATGGCTACTTTGGTTAAGTTGTCTTCCACATTGTCTGTGAGGCAACTCAGCTAATGGGAAGGTGCCACTTTGTCTGTCATTGGCTGTTCATGTAATGGCCTTGTCGTCCCTTTGGAAGTGAAAGCTACTAATGTATGTTACAGACAATGGCCCCAGGGGTGAGATAGGAAATGGGAGCAGCCTAATGGCACGAACAGAGGGGATGAACAGAGCTGGAATCATTGGGCGACCTTGAGTGACATGTCAAGTGATATTACGTGGGTGGCTGGGTGAGAGTGTGGCAGTGCGCGGCTGGAGGGAGGGGAGGATCTTGAATACAGTACAGATCCATGGGAACAGAAGTAGAAGAAGCAACTATGTGGCTCTGACTTCACAGCTTTTCTTTGGTGGAGAAAAGGAGGAGTATTTATATTTCTGGTGTCTTTTTTTTTCCCCACTTTGCTAGACTGTAGTTGTTCCTTTGAAACAACACGTCGTGCGTGTTTTTGTTGTGCTGTGCCTTTCATGTCCTGAGGCTTTTTGTTAATGTACACTAATGAGAGAACTCTTGAGCCACTCCACTCCCGCAAGAATCTTCATCCTTTTGAATGTAGTATTGATAGCAATGACAAAATGCTTCTAATGTTTGTCTGTTTGTTCAAAGGAGATAAACAAAAAAGAAACCAAAAACATGGAATGGATTATCTTTGATTGCAGTGTGAGAATAAATAGAACTGTTGCTATTAAAGAAAAATTCATTGGAGTAGTCATGAAATCTGAGAATAGACATTTACATATTTACAATAACACTTACAGATAGTATTTGATATTGATTGAGACATCATTGTTATGATCTTTATATTGTCGTAAGTCTAGTGGAATGTAAAAGTCTCTTTTCTGCTTCTCCACTTTTACTTTCTGTGAGAAATTCATTTTAGAGGCAATGTTCTATTTGAAAAAACTCCCCTTGAGTGGGTTTCCATTCTCATGGGAACTTGGGATCACTGTTATGGGACACTTTTTCCTTCTATGCCATGCGACTTTGGCAAACCTTATTCTAGCATTGGGAACTCTTTGTGAAAGACATCAGCTCTCTGCTGCCTACAGAGATTTAGCAAGAGCAGCAGGGATCTTTACTAGTATTCTTTTTTTTTTTTTTAAATAACTAAAAGGTGTAGTCATTTCAATGAAGTGTGACACTTGTTATGACAGTATTTGAAGGTGAAAGAGAAGAAAGAACAGGTTCTTATTTCTAGATCCAATGAACGTTCACCCCTTCTGTCTCAGGTCTCAAATAGTTTACGCCACTCCAAATATCCATGGATTTATGCTCCTCATGATTCTGTTGGTTTTACTTAAAGTAATCCTCTCAATTAGGTATCAGTGACAATAATTGCCTCTGGTGTAATTGTCCCTTCACAGATGAGAGACCTAAGCATGCTTTCCTCAATGTGAGATTGAAAAAGTGAGCTTTCTCAGCAATCCCTGTGTGACCTGCTCTGTGGGATGTGTCTGGAAAGTAGCCAGAAGCAGCTATCTGAGGCATTTTAAGATGTTTTTAAGCCTTGCCAAGCATTTTACTAAGCCAAATGATAGCACACCTGAAGAAACACTCTGAAGATTAATAAGAAAAAAAGATCATAAATATTACAGAAACAGAGGTGTAGTTTTAATTACAGCCAGAGACCTCTGCAGACCCATTTTACAAAAAGTTCCAGATGGTGTTTAAAGGAATGCTTTTTTTTTGCAGAGATCTGCTCTGACCTGCAATCTAAGCCGTTATCTTCTCTTTGTTTTATTTTTTTGCTTCTGTAGCTTCTCTTTATGGAGGCTGCTGACAGAGAAACAGAACGCCAGGGCTGTTGCTTGATCTTTTTGGCTAAAGCACAGAAGCTGCCTCATAAAGCCTGCAGTCTTCAGAGCAGTGTTGTTTTGCTCTGAAAGCAAAGGTCACCGTTTTAAGCCTGATACATTCAGAAGAGCTGTGTCACTTAAACAATGTTCCGTCATAAAGGAGATTAACTGATTTTCTTTCTCTTTTCCAATTTACGCAAAGGCAAAATAGAATGAGAGTCATCTGTGCCTGGTAATTCTTCCCAGTAAGCATTAAAAATGAATTTAATGATCAATGTGACTCTAATGTTTCTTGCTTGAATAGGCATACTCGGGCTAAGACACAAACAAAGAAATGTGGTAATTCTTACAATTTCATTACTCCGCTGGCTCCTGCAGTCCTGAGATAGAGCTCCACTTTTGTAATTAAAAGCTATGAAAAGAAGAATATAAAAATAATCACTTTGTGATTAAAGGTCTCCTCCCAATGTTCCACCTTCGAAGAGTAATGCACCAATTCCTCTCAATAATTTCAAACTTTTTAAAGTGTCTATTCCCTTTGGTGAATTTTCTGTAGTTATATAAAGCGTTCTTAACTCCCTGCGTTCCATCCTATAGGTTCATAACAGGAACCTCCTATCGTTGGATTTCGATCGAATCACCAGAACAGAAAAGGTCTATGATGACCACAGGAAGTTTACGTTACGGATCCACTATGACCATGCTGGTCGCCCCACTTTGTGGGCACCGAGCAGTCGACTGAATGGAGTCAATGTCACCTACTCTCCTGGAGGCCATGTGGCAGGTATCCAAAGAGGTACGATGTCGGTGCGCATGGAGTACGACCAGAACGGTAGAATCACCTCCCAGATATTTGCTGATGGTAAATCTTGGAGCTACACTTATCTTGAGAAGGTACGAATTGGTTGAACTGTAATAATGATTAAATAGTTTGAAGATAAAAAATGTAATATAAAATTGGAGGCATGCTGTTCAGATAAAGTGTAAAAGGTGTGTTTGTGTAAGAAACTTGTTATGAGATTTTAGACTGGAGTTAAAAGTTAACTTGTAATAATACAGAAGTGTTTGTGTTGCACTATCAGGCTCTAGAATAGATATCAGCCAAAATGTAATTAAAGTGTCTGGTGCATTGAAGACATACTTTGTTACCAAAGTCTGACAGCAAAGTTCAGCCTGAAATAGCTCTGATGAAAAGAACAGAGTGAAATGTCACTTTCTACTGACTAATTGAAGGCAAGACTGTTTGGGTGAGGTGAGGAGCTGTTATTCTGTAGCTTAGGCATATAATATGAACAGCAGCCAGTCACCTTGTTATTAGTCTTTAGTCATAGCAACCTCTGAGTAATTTCTCGCTGCCGCCTGTTGTGACAGCTTTACAACCTCATCATTTATTGGTCTAAGACAGGCACAGATGTAAATTTTAGATTTGCTTAGGTGAGAAAATTCGGCATCCCACTGTTTGGATTAAAAGATCTGACAAATGAGCAAAATAGAAGCAGCTTGTGAAATCATCTCTTAAGGAAATCTTAATTTCAGCAACTCTGTGTTCATGATGGAAATTAGATTTGGACTGACACAGACTTGCATGCGTAATATTTATCGCTTTTGACAAATTGCATGTCAGTTTGTGTTATTGGTATTAGACATTATAACGGTAGCAATTTTCTAATTAATCTCTATCTTGTCTTATTTTGTCAGACATTGTGTTTCTGTAACAGCATTTAGGACTGTGTGTGTATGTAACAGAAATATCAAAGCGAAGCATTTCAATGCAGTCAGTCTTACAATGTATTAATATAACACAAAAAATCCTCTGTTTCTTCTTCTCATTAGTCCATGGTGCTGCTGCTCTACAGCCAAAGGCAGTATATCTTTGAATTTGACAAAAATGATCGGCTCTCCTCTGTGACCATGCCCAACGTAGCACGGCAGACTCTAGAGACCTCCCGCTCCATTGGTTACTACAGAAACACCTACCGGCCCCCTGAAGGTAACGCTTCGGTGCTCCAGGACTACAGTGAGGATGGACAGTTGCTGCAGACCACCTATCTGGGTACAGGCCGCAGGATCATCTACAAATATGGAAAGCTTGCTAAGCTTCTGGAGATTCTCTATGACACCACTCGAATTGGTTTTTCCTATGATGAAGTGGCAGGCATGCTAAAGACCGTCAACTTGCAGAGTGAAGGCTTTACCTGCACCATTCGCTACCGTCAGATTGGGCCACTGATTGACAGGCAGATATTCAGATTCAGTGAAGAGGGCATGGTGAACGCTAGATTTGACTATGTGTATGACAACAGTTTCCGCGTTACTAGCATGCAGGCTGTCATAAATGAGACACCGCTGCCAATTGACTTATATCGTTACGATGACGTATCTGGCAAAACAGAGCAGTTCGGTAAATTTGGAGTAATCTATTATGACATAAATCAAATTATAACCACAGCAGTGATGACCCACACCAAACACTTTGATGCCTACGGGCGGGTGAAGGAAGTCCAATATGAGATCTTCCGCTCACTCATGTACTGGATGATGGTGCAGTATGACAATATGGGGCGAGTGGTGGCCAAGGAGCTAAAGGTTGGGCCTTATGCCAACACTACACGCTACACATATGAGTACGATGCTGACGGTCAACTTCAGGTGGTCTCCATCAATGACAAGCCTCTGTGGAGGTACAGCTATGACCTTAATGGCAACTTGCACCTTCTCAGCCCTGGAAACAGCGCACGCCTCACACCACTACGCTATGACATCAGGGACCGCATTACTCGCTTGGGAGATGTTCAGTATAGGATGGATGAGGATGGTTTTCTTAAGCAGCGAGGGAATGACTATTTTGAGTATAATTCTGCTGGCCTGCTTGTTAAAGTGTACAACAAAGTGAGCGGCTGGAGCATCGAATACCGTTACGATGGCCTCGGCAGGAGGGTGTCCAGCAGAAGCAGCATGGGCCAGCATCTGCAGTTCTTCTATGCTGACTTGTCCAGCCCCACTAGGGTCACCCATATGTACAATCACTCCAGCTCTGAGATCACCTCACTGTATTATGACCTGCAGGGACATCTGTTTGCCATGGAGCTAAGCAGTGGGGATGAGTTTTATGTGGCCTGTGATAACATAGGCACGCCACTGGCTGTGTTCAGTGGATCAGGCATCATGATCAAGCAGATCCTCCATACGGCTTTTGGAGAGGTTTACCTTGACACCAACCCCAGTTTGCAGCTCATAATAGGCTACCAAGGAGGCCTGTATGAGCCTCTTAGCAAACTGGTCCACATGGGCAGGCGGGATTATGATGTCCTTGCTGGCCGCTGGACAACACCTGACCACGAGATCTGGAAACGTCTCAACAGCAACCACATTGTGCCATTCAACTTGTACATGTTCAAGAATAATAATCCTCTCAGCAATAATGAGGAGATAAAGTGCTACATGACGGGTAAGTTCTTCTAACAGACTTTATATGCTTTATAGGCTTTATAAGATTAAATTATAAGAGAAAATAAAGCGCAAGTCCACCTAACCTTAGAGGACAGGAAGTTAGCTTCAGTGCATTTTCACTGGATTCTACTGATGATCAAACAAAGAGACATTCATTTTAAGTATCATAACCGTTAAATGAATGTCTTTTAAAAAAAAAAATGTAGCCAGTCTGTGGAAACATATTGCAAACATAAAGAAGATTACTGTGGAATTATAACTTTCTATCAGAAAATGATTTGAATGCAGTCTGCTTCTGTTGATGCTCAAAAGCAAGGTTTTCTCTGAATATTCCTCTAACAATTCTAAGTGAAAGTGAGTAGGACGTAGCCACAAGAATACTTTCAGTTGTATCGAAATAATTGAATATAAATAGCAGTTGACAGTATTTATGTGAATACTACTAAAGCAATCAGTAATGCTTATAACTTGGTTGTGGAGAGCAAGCAAATATTAACCCTTCATTCCTGTGTATGACTGTTGTTGCTTGAAGCGCACAATAGTTATTTCAGGTTTTTCTGTCAAATTTGTTATGTCTTCTGTATTCTTAGCAGCCTCACACAACTGGAAGAACAGACCCTGCCAGAATTAAATTGAAAATCGGTGTGCTTGGGAGGTTTTTAAACGCGTACTTGCTGGAAAACTGAGGTTGTGGGGGGGTTTCGTGTATGTGTGTCCATGTGTACTTGCTTATGTACGTGCCCAGTAGCTATCACTCTGAAAATGCTCGAAGGGAACAGTGCTATACGGCAAAGCCCTCTCTGTTGTTTAGCATTCAGGTCCTTTTCCAGAAATATCCTGGTTCTTTGTGGTGGGGAGGGGGTAAATGGCAGTGAAAGCACCTCGGTGGAGCAGGTGAGCACAATGGATCCATAGAAACCATACAAATCTTTGCTGGTTGTATCAACCTCTTTTGCTGGAAGGAAAACAACATTGTTAAGGATACTCAGTGTAAACCTTGTGGTTAAACCAAACAGGAGCTGGATCTCTGTCATAAATGGATGTATAAGTTTTCTGTGTTCATGCTGCATTATACTTACTCCATAATGCCTTTTTGTGGAGGGATAATAATGTGTTTACCTTTTATTCTTTATCCTTTAATAACCTGAAGACAATACTGAGAGACAGAGTAGTCACTTTTTGCAAACACAAAGGCATTCAGCATCATAGTCCACCATTAGGGGCTCAATGGCATTTTAATGCTAAATAGACTGTTAGATAGATATATTGTAGTGGGTTTGCCTCAATTGTGATTGATAGCAGTGACATTTACATTCCTCTCACTAAATTGCCAGGGTCCTTTTATTGTCCTCAAACAAATTCATATTTAAAAAAGCTTTGTCAGGTGCCACAATGTGGCAGCGGCAATGTGTGACAGACTTGCACCCAAGTGTCACAGCAATGATGCTGTCTATAACAAACACATGGAAGGGCGCAAGAAAGAAATCGATCAGGTTGGACAGGCTTTGCTTCTCTTAAGACCTGTAGCCTTCTCGGTGATATTCATAAAATATGACAGCATGCTATAGGGGACCGCAGCAGCACCTATAACCACAGTGTCGGTGGCTGCTATTAGAAGAACCACATTATCATGATTGCATGTATTTAAATCTCAGACACGTCACTTTCCTCTCTTTCAGCATCTCATTAGAGAGAAATTAATGCAGAGGAGCCCGCTGAGTCTTCAAAATATCTTGTGTTGAAGTCTTGGCTGCCTTGAAATGACACCAAATTACTGAATATAATTATCAGCACAGCAGGCACTCTCAGATGTCACTTGGCATTTCTGTAACCCAGCTGCGTGTCATTAGTGTGGCACCTGCAGGAGTGGACATGAATTATCACAACTATCTTGAGTGTTTAGCATAGCTTTCCACTATCACAAACAAATCAAGTGGTCAGGCCGAGGTAGGAGTATTTCATGGAAACAGTCTCGCCCACAAAATGTCAACTGTTCAGATTCAACAAATTAATTCTCACAGTTCTTCACAGCTCCTCTGAAGCCAGAAATGATTGTGTCTGCTAATAGAATATGCATATCATTTGTTTTGACCCTTCCCCCGCAGATGTGAACAGCTGGTTGGTGACCTTTGGCTTTCAGCTGTACAACGTTATCCCCGGCTACCGCAAACCAAGCACAGAAGCCATGGAGCCATCCTACGAATTAGTTCGCACCCAGATCAAGACGCAGGAATGGGATAGCACCAAGGTAGTCGTCCTTACTTATCCCACTTTTCATCTTACCACGGATCGCTTTCTACTTCTGCCCCTCTCCTTTCCATTATCATTAGCAAATGGGCATGAGTCTATGTAGCCAGACTCCCAAAGGAGCTGGCAGCTATCAGGCCAAAACATCGCCCGGTATGCCGGTTGCTTCCCTAGTCCTCATCTTGGGGAATGGGGTCAGGCTAAATAGCTCTTGTAATTGTCCTGCCATTAGGAAAATTCACTCTCCCTTTCTTCCACCACTGGCCATTGATTTCATCTCAGCCTTACACTGTTAGCCAAGGTCTGAGAAGTAGTAGACATGCTTTGATTCTCGCTTTTATCAGCCCTTTTAAGTTGCCTCCAACTCACCTGAATTATTGAACAGGCCACTGTTGTTCTTGGGTTTGGTTACAGCTAGACTAGTGAATGCCACCCATCAGGAGGGAAGATTCATGTTGCATTACACTCTGGCTGCAACCTTAACATAGTATTGGTTATCATAAAGAAAAGCTACTAGGGTGATGGAAGATCTAACCAGATCTGACCAGCAGACTATGATAAACATGGATACACAAAAAACTGACAAAAAACACTGTTACTATAAACTGTCTTGCAATATTTAGCTCTTAACAACTGATAAATGTCTGGGTCATGTTTAGTTGGTGCCCAATTTATTTCAGAATTTATCCATCAGTATTTTATTCTATGACACTAAGGGTAAACATTTTCAAATTTGCTCTGAATAGAACACGTATGTTTCAAATTTTTGTCAACATAGATGTAATTCAAATGAATAGTTAATAAGTGCTCCCACTCTCAAGAGTCCTTTAAAAGTATTTATAATCAAAAAAGGAATTGCCTCAGGCATTTCAGCAACACTTTAGTCAATTACACTGGAAATGAAATACTTCCCTATCGTAATTTTACACATCATATACGTGTAGTGTAAATCTGTAACATTCCCAGCTATTTCTTCATCTAACGTAAACTGTTTTGAAAGGGTTGCTGTCAGAACCCCTGGGACTAACTCATGCATAAAGCTTGTGGCTGACATTCCACAAAAAAACCTCTGAACTCACCAAAGGTGCCAATCTATAAATGAGCAACAAAAGACACTGCAGGTATTTGTGTGTCTAAGTGTAGATCTGCGGGGATCTGAGGGAATTGTGTTGTAGATTACAGACGATAAATGCAACGCTCTTTCAGAAACACAGATGCACTTCTGATTGCTTTAACTGCTAAGAAAATCAGACATCTGGTGGCTTAAATATTTAACCATCAGTTTCTCAAAAACACTTTTAGAAGGATAGAAGGACTTTCAATATGCTAAAATTAAATGAGTTATATATGAGACTATATTCAGCTCAACTATGTTTACTTCCCTCTGAAGTATTAAACATAAGTAGGTCCATTTTATTAATAATATAACTGAAAGGACATGTTTTATCTACAGACTCAGCCTTTCAATTACATATTCAAAAATACCCATGACAGACTTTAGTATATCTTTAAATAGAAAGTATGCCTAGATTGCAAGATTGTGTGAAGGAGTTTTGCCTTCAGCACACCTCAGAGTATTTACTATAAATAATATGTAAGGAAGGCTTGAGATAATTAGTTGTTTTCCTGTGTATGCTGAGGCGTGTTATTCTTATCTAGAATTCCTGCTTCCAAAATGGTATTCTTAGACGTTTAATGGCACCTTGATCCCCACTGCAGATGGACACACCAGCCCAATTAGGTACAAGGCTCTTTTGCCACTTTAAAACAGTACATGGTATGTCTTGTACAATTGGCTTTTTTATTTTATTTTATTCATGCCTGCCTTTCTGTCTTGTTCCATTTAAGCCCCTATTTCACCATGCTGCTGAATCCACCACAGATTGAAAAATGCTGTGAGGGGGGCCAGAGAGATGAGCTGTGTGCTGCACAAGGCTTGATCTTTCATTTCGGCTTGTGCTGGAGGCTGATTGCACAGCATGCTATGTGAATGATGCCTCTCTGGGAGTGTCCTGGGAGGCTGCTTTAGTAAAGTGGAGGACATTGCCCCCTGTTCCTCTTCTGCCCTGGGACAGCTGACCGTGTCACATACTGGCACGGTAAACAAACATGGAGTGGCATGGTGTGAAGCGTGCCCCCAGGCAATGTTTCCCTGGGGGCCCTACAGCACAGCTGCCCCCACCCCCATTTTTGTTTCCCCTTGAAGCAGGTTGTGGTGTCACATCAAAGAACAGGCAGATATGCTGGTCACTGCAGCCTGCTCCACATTTCTCAGCCCCACCCAGTCTTCCAACCCTTAGCCATCCTTTAACAAAAGCACAGAGAGACGGAATTAGAAACTGTCAGGAAAACTTTAGATGTGACTGGTTGACAAAAATTCCTCAGGATGCTCACAACCTCTTATCTTAGGCGATGGCAAGAAGGCACAATGCTTGAGAGCTTTTTTTTCTTCTGCTTAGATACGTTGAGGCAACTGTCTCACTGTGGTGTTGGCTGGCTTCCATTTAATTTCACTCTCCTCTTTTTAACATGTTTCTTTCTTCCTGACAAATATCTCTTGTCAAGTAGCATTAGGACAAAGTATTAATTTTGGCTGAAGGCAGTATGTTATCTATACACATTTGTGAGCCCTTAAGGAACGAGATACACTAGTTACCAGCAGATTCCTGTTTCATATTTGGCACAGCATGACTGTCAAAAGACCACGATTTCACCCTTTTTCAAAATATCATGCCTGTCATAAATGATCAGGGAGATTTGCATTTGCTGACAAACACCTCTGCCCCTACCTTAACTATGTGTCAAGGTAGGGGCAGCTGCGATGCTTTGAAGCTGCATCATTCACAGCATCAAAGCATTATGGATTTATGTGCCAATAATAAAAGCATTTTCATTATTATTTTCAACATGTAACATTATAAAGATGTCTAATTAAAAAAGAAGGAGCCGCACACACACCCACTCACAAGGTATGTATAGTGTACATTATAGTGTATACTTTACACCAGATCAGATTTTTTTCTGTTTTCTTTAGTGTAAAATGTTCCTTATTCAGTCACACGTTAATATAAAAAGAATGGCTCATACTGTGTAGTCACAGCACTGAATTTGAAATGTCTGAAGTGTTAATGAAGCAGTATGATTTGAAAAGGAAGCATCTGAAATCAGACTGTGCTCCTTATTCCACGTGCAAAGTAAGGTAAGGATAAAGATTACAAACCAAAATGTGAAGCAATCACAAGTGAATATTTGGGAAATATCCGGAAGAACGATTTCAAACAAGCTCTTTCTCAGAAAATGAGCAAAAATATATATTTGAGTGTATGAAGCTTTTGCGGGGGCTGCGTAACTTAACAGTATTGTCTTTGTTTTTGTTTGTTTTTTTGCAGTCTTTGCTGGGTGTTCAGTGTGAAGTTCAGAGGCAGCTGAAGGCCTTTGTAAAATTGGAACGTTTTGGCCAGATCTACAGAGCCAAAAGTGCTGGATGTCCTCAGACGGAAGACAAAAAGATCTTTGCTTCTGGTGGCTCAATCTTTGGCAAGGGGGTCAAATTTGCTATCAGAGATGGTCGCATCAGCGCTGACATCATCAGCTTGGCCAATGAAGATGGCCGTCGCATGGCTGCAGTTCTGAATGATGCATTCTATCTTGAAAACCTCCACTTCACTATCACAGGAATGGATACCCACTACTTTGTCAAACTGGGCTCAGTGGAGGGAGATCTGGCCCTTATTGGTATGACAGTGGGCCGACGCACACTAGAGAATGGCGTCAATGTCACAGTGTCTCAGGTCAACACTGTTGTCAATGGCAGGACTAGGCGCATTACTGACATTCAGCTACAGTATGGCGCTTTGTGTCTGAATACTCGTTATGGCAGTAGCGTGGATGAGGAGAAAGCCCGTGTGTTGGAGCTGGCCCGGCAGAGAGCTGTCGCCCAAGCTTGGGCCCGGGAGCGCCAGAGACTGAGGGATGGAGAAGAGGGCTCACGAACCTGGACTGAAGGAGAGAAGCAGCAGCTCCTAGGTTCAGGGAAGGTGCAAGGCTACGATGGATATTACGTGGTTTCAGTCGACCAATACCCTGAGCTGGCAGACAGTGTCAACAACATTCATTTCATGAGACAGAGTGAAATGGGCCGAAGGTGACATGAACACGAGGCTCTCGAGTGACTGACTCAGATGTAGGACATGGGACTTCTTGCCAAAGACAGTTGTGTACATGACCACATGTTTTTTTTTTTTTCTTTGACTGTGCTCAACTTGGTTTTTAATATACTGAAAAAAGAAAACAAAATGGTTGCAATCAGTTGCACTGTATTAATAGAAGAGTGCCCTTCTCCTTTTGAAGATTCTTTAACAGTCTTTGCTCTCCAAGTGCGGCTGCTAGAGGATGAAAATTTGTGATGTCTTGTGACTCCATTTCCTCATCCCTGTTGGTGATTCTGTTCAAAGGAATCCAAGAGGAGTATTGGTAATGCATTATGTTCACTGGCTCACTCTGCTGCCAGACTTGCAGATTGTTATTCACAAGCTTGCTCTATTCTGCCTTTACTGCGCCTCAGCCAAGGAGATTCCTTCTCTTTTAATCACTTCTTTTTTATACTTGAAACCGTCATAGCCCCAGTCATCCATAAATAATGAGGGAGATTTCTGTTGGCGGTAGAGCCCTTCATCAGAACCCAGCTGAACTTGTCAAAGCACCTTCATTTGTGTGATGTCTTGTAATTTTTTTAAGAGGAAGCTTGATACTCATTTGTGGTCTTAGCTTGGAAGGCTTCGGTGCGCCGTGACTGTGCATGTTGGCCTTTTTTATGAACTTTCAAATTAGCAAAACTGCTTGATTAAGCTTAAATTGTATGTGGTAAAGCCAACAAAGGGATATGAGGTCACTTTTTTTTTATTTGGTGTGTATTTTATTTTATATCCAGACTTTCTCTTTTTTTTTTTTTTTTTTTTTTCAAAAATTAAAAAG
>VUQG01045293.1:89693-106395 GCA_015106755.1 Etia nguti | reverse complement strand
AACAAAATGAAAAGCGAATAAATTCTTCTCTGCTTCTTTTCATTTGACTGTGGTCAAACAACTCGATTATAAAAACAGTGAAAAGCCAACCCTGTAAGAAAATACTGTGGAATTAATGTCTGTATTAAACTACAAAAGGTATTTTACAGGAATGGTTCGGGGTTATATTTTAGTTTTGTTTTATAAATAGCTATATGAATTAACAGTATAACAAATGTGAATTTTTAAAAAATGTGAACTATTGTCCCTTTTATTGTTAATTGTTGTACTTGAACAACGCTTAAGGGTGTTTGAACACATGGAATAAACTATGAAAGGTGGTTTAGTTAAATCAATTACTGTGTTTTTCATCAGACCACATGCATTTTAGCTGATCTCGGTTGCATATGAAAGGCTCTTTTTGTTTATCAGTGATCTTAAGTCAGTATTCCTCATCACAATGTCCAGCACATAAAGCTTGGGATAAAAATACTTTATAAAAGTGAGGCTACAAAGAGGGTCAGTGACTAATCTCATCAGTGATACACGGTACATTAACATATTGGCTGTTGAGATAGATGGGCTTTGCGTTGTGTTGTGGGTGAGATGAAAGTAACAAATTGCCTTTGCCCAAAGGGCTGCCCGCAGGTCAGCTTTGAAAGTGCTTTCATTCTCCAGGATAGGGCTCCACTTGGTCCCATGGCTGGCTGAAATGCATTAGACCTGCAGGTGTACTACTTCCCGTTTACAGACTAAAGGTCGACTATACATGGCAACCTTGGAAATAACTCACGTGATCACATTCTAACTCCCATGCATCTCCCACAGTGGGCGCTGCAAGGGAAAACGTAATGTTTCTTTATCTGAAAATGGACACAGAGTCAAGACTATTTTGGAAATTGTGATATTGATTTAAATTCAGTTAGTTGTTGAACTATGCCAAGCCACTACACACTCTTGACTTACCAATTTTCCCGCAAAACATTTGAACATGTTCGTGTGACGAGAGCATGATTGAGTGTCTCAATCTGTACAAGTGAAAAAAGTGAAAAGTACATGGGTGTTTGTTTGTTTTTTCCTGCTCCTGGTCGATTCATTTACATTTTTCAAAAAACAAAAATAAAAAATATATATGTATGTTCTACATAATATGAATGATGGATATTTGCATTGTGGAATATTGCACTGAGAATTGTTGCGTCAGAAGACTGTATCTTTTTCTAAAGTTGACTCATTTCGAGTTTTGGTTTGTTCTCAACACTGTGTTTTTAGCGCTTCTATTTGACTGTGTAAATATGAGGACATCAAAGTGAGCTGTAAATAAAATGCAAATGTAGATACCTCTTAGAGCTACATCGGTGACCCTGTGTAGTCTTAAGGTAGAAAAAAAATAAAGGGAATATTTTGTGTTTATTTTTGCGTTTGTTTTATACACTGTCTGTTGTGGATAATATTATCTATCACTGCAGCTCAAACCACAGCACACTTATGTTGCGTTCCCTTATATTCATGTTCCTACCACCTTGGACTGTGAAGATTTTCATATCTACATTACACCTTGGTACATTATACAAATGTTAATTCTCACCCTGCTACACATTTCACAAGCTTTAATGAGGCTAATTTGATGCATTATGATAATTAAATATAGTTCACCGTGTGCCGTTATTTAGTTAAACACGCTCTGCCACCTGTTTAGACAGTGAACTTGTTAAATTCTCACATGGACCGAACATGTGGCTGAATCACCAGTATATCAAGTGCAGTCTGTTAATATAAACTTTTCTGCAGTGAATGTGTTTAACTGGCATAAGACAAGCAAGCCTCGAGGGATCCTGTGCGAAACTTGACTATTAATTAACCTGTCAAAGTTGAGGACCAATCCTTTGATATCACAAAAGCCACCAGGAGACTGTTTTTAAACTTGATAACTTTGTTGAGGTAAGTGCAGCTCAGGGGGTAATCCTGTTAGCTGGCGGGGTGGTGCGGGAGTTAGCTGCCAGTATGTGGTGGCAGCGAAGGAACCTAGAACATTTACACTCTCTGCAGGCAGAGCTGAGCTCACTGCCCAGAAGAAAGCAAGATGGCCCGTTTTACTTAAGCAGGGAGAATTTTCACATTTGTTCTTGTTCACTTAGCATTAATGTGAGCCAAGGAAACTGCTGATCTCTCTGTATGAAGGCCTAGCATCACAAGAAATGATCACACTCTGATGTTTGCTTCACCTAGTCTGACCAAAAGGAAATTTCAAGTCTGTGACTCTCATTTTCCTTGACACAGCCTGAGCCTTGAGCCTCACATGCTTTTGGCAAAGAGGATTTCTTTACAGGGAACAGAGAGTCCTGCTAGCAGAGAGCACGTGCAGGATGAATTCTGCTGTTGCGGAGAGGCAGAGTGTCCTTTAACTTACAGAACCTTATTCTTTGGTAGAATCATAATAACAGTACTTTCACCTCCGCAATAATTGCTACAATACACCTCAATGATGGATGAGTCGATTTTTTGTAGTCTAAAAATATATCTAAGGTTAATAATAATGCCATGAACAACTGTGGCTACATTACTACGTGGCAAAAAATTTAAAGTAAAGAAAAAAGGGTGAGGAAAACAGCAGACTATGTGCCAGCAGTAAGGACTGAATCACTGCTGATACTGATGAATAGCCTTGTTAAAACCTCACAAATTTGCTGTTGCCATTTGTGTGGCAGGGTATACAGAATCTGCACTTTAAATCAATTAAAGCTATATATTTGATGGCAGCAAATATGAAAAATAATGTTTTGATATTAGTACAACTCAGATCCAACACGATATCAGTGTCTGTTTTAAAATGTGTACACAAAAGCTTGCATTAATCAAACAAAGAAACATAATTTCAGTTCTTTTTGTTGACATGTTTCCTTTGTGTCTTTGTTATCAACAGCTGGATGTGCAGGAACTAAATTTGTAAAGATGGGTCTCCACCATTGCTCGGGGATGTAGCCAAACTGTGGATTTGATCCCACTTTACATCTACCACTGCATTCTTCTTTGACCAAACAAGAACAGCTGTGATTTTTGCATGACGTTAATATCACTATAACCAGTGGAGGAAAAGCATTTCTCTAAAACTCATGCATGAACTGTCGTATTTCTCATTACCTATGCTGAGTCCTATCTTCACATTGCTTTCACACTTCATCTGTTTTCCTCTCACTGATAATTTTACCACTCTGGACCTGAGTTGGATAAACACTGCCAAAGGTATTTGCTGTTAAAATCAGTAAAAGGTTGATTCATGCTGAGGACCAGCCATCCATTCCCTCAATGAATCAGTTTCTTAGTCTGAAAAGAACTACGAAAATGAAACACCTGCTGTCTCTTGTTTTCTTTTGCCTGTCAGTCTCAGGTGCTGTTATTGCATGACAGACAGCTGCATCTATTTTGTTCAGATCAGCAATGTAGTTGGCAAAGAGCACCACCTTTCCGTGACTGGCTACACTTGTTCAAGTTTTCCCGACATCCATAAAATAATGTTGGTATGATAGTCCACATCTGCTGTGTAGCCCCATAACACCATACGCCTGACTGAACAGGACTGCCTCTTATTCTGTCTTTAATCATTCAGGTCCACATTCCCTTCTCTACCAGTTATGCAAATGGTGGACCAATCATAAAAATTAATGGGGCAAGAAATGGTAAACCAACTGGCCATAGAGAGGTGAGACTGAATTTTCCTCAAGGTTTAGGTCTCATGTGAATGCCCACCTTGATGACAAAACACAGCAGCAGCAGAAGTAGACGGCGAAGTCGAACTCTGGAAATAAGAAAGACATGATGGTTTTCAAAGTGTCATATTTCCACGGGTCAACCAAAGGCCATTGTTGCCTCTCACCCTGCAAAGGGAAATGGAAAATGTGCAGTACAAGCACCCTAAACAGCACAGTGCTGCATGCTTGTAATATGAGAGGCATTATTTTCCTAAAAATGAGACTAAAGAGCCCTGTAAGATAGCCTGTACTGCCCTACTCTAGGGCAACATAACCTAACATTCTGACTTTTGAACTAGTGTAAATGACTCATAACACTGCTTTTGGTATTGAAGTCATTTTGACGGAGACACACATAGCCAAGACAATTGATAACCTGTGAGGTGGAGCAATATCAAAGCGGGTCCTCTCAAAGCCACTGCTCTATGTGGGGTTTCTTAGTGGGAGCACAGTGACTGCAGAGTGTTACAATTAGATGCCTTTACCGCTGTATGTATTAAAGAGAGAAATTTACTTGCATATCTTAGAAAATGCTTTACTTTTTCTGAAAAATTGTATAATGTAAGTCGGTTGTGCTATTTTATGCATTTTCTCGTTGGTTTACTAAGATTATGTCACTGCTCAGTTTCATCCTGACCTTCATGGATTATGCTAGAGTCAATGCTGTAAGAAATAAATCCTGTCAGCATAAGATGAAATTCTTGTATTTCTGTTTTAGAAATGTTTGCTGTCGTTTGGTTGATGTATACCGGACTTCAGGATCTTTGTGGACTCACTGGAGGCGGAAGCCACAGCTGCGTCCGCCATCTCCCATCACATTTCCCCTGACAGGTGTGAACAAAGGACCCAAAGAAATGTCACTGCAGCATTTTTAAGTCACTCGGACACCGCTTGCATTCAGGAATGAAACTGCCTTCACACATTATGCAAATCATATTGACAGCATAACTAATGCTTTTATTAGGCTAATTATGCCTGAGGTCAAATCTGTCCGTAGCACAGGATCAGGACACATTCAAACCCAGTGTCTGGATGCAGTTGGGTTGACTGAAAGGTTAGCAAATGCTTAATGTTTTAAGACAGCTTATCATGTAGTACTTTATATCCATGAAAAAAATAGTTGTTATTGATTTTTGTCTATGACGTGAGCACCAGCAATGATCAGTCAGAGGCTCTCATTTTCGTTTAGTAGAAGAGCAGGGGATAAAAAACAAGTAAAGCCAACGGTATGAAGAGTGTTTTTAAAAAGTTTCATGAACGTAGGATGCAAACATTTCTCTGCAAGATATTTTAAAGCATCCACAGAACCAGCTCTCTCCATCATATAAATGTGTGTTGAAACTGAGAACATGTTAATCATAGGCAGATGCAAAGAGAAACCAGAAAGGCAAGGTAATTTTCATTCTCAGTGGAGATAATCTGCTGTCAGGGCTGAAACAAGTCTTATGTATATTTAATAGGATTGAGCTGCTGCAAAACATTTAGTGGCACCGCCGTATTAAAAATATATAAAGCTGTAGAAAAGGTTGCGTATTCTTTAAATGAGTCCGCTTTCTTTTGGTCAGTAGGTTATGTTAGTATATCAGTGTTCAAATCCCTTTTTCCCCTAAAACCTCTGATGCCTCTTCATATACTTTGGAAGCAGTTTTGTTAGTTTAAATGAGCTTCATGTGCTTTTCAGCTGAGATGGCTGAAAAACACATGAAGGCTTTAGAGCTACAATTTATCAAAGAAATAACAGACCTGGTTATAGACAAAAAAGCTGAGGACTGGAGCTGTTTGAGTTTAGCTTGTGCTAGCTTTAGTTCTTTAGTCACAGGTGGGAATTTTATGCATGACACTCAAGTGAAGAGTTAGTTAGGTCCTAGTTAGTTACAACAATCTCTAGCTTCAGACAGCCTTTTAACAAGTGCTTTGCTAACCTTAGTGACACTTTTTTATGTGCATGGTCTATATGACACGCACACAAGAACAGTTTGTATTAAATGAAATGTCAATCAATAAATGCAAGAAACATCTGCGTACTTTTGGATCAAGAAATCTTTAAATATTAGAGATAGTGATTAGTAGAAATTGTTTTGCACTTTCCACAGGACAATAGAAGTTCTCAGCAAACGATGCCTCTCTTATGAAAAACAAACAAACAAAAACAACAGCACCCAGAAATCAGATGTTTTGTTTCCTATGTTCGTTTCTGAAAATAGGATTGTGTGCATTGCTGTCTGAAATACAAAGCCTGAAGTCAGTCTGACAGAATTGTTTTGGTTACAGATTTTGTTGGGCCCATTACGAATACTATTATGTAGATCAGCCTTGGGAAATTTATTTCCACGTTGTGCATTTGAATTGTGTGACACCAGGCCTCTCATTTCATTTACCATACAAAAAAGCCTGCCAGTCCAAATTTAAGGTTGTGGAAATTAGACAGTCTTGTTCTCTTTCATATTTTTTTTCTATCACGTTTTCTTAAAATGTAGATCGTGTAAAATTGCTGACCCCCTTCACCAGCCGCACACACACCATACACGCGACCATTTTGCTGGGAAAAAGAACGAAAACAATATTACTATTTCTGTCAGTGGAAAAATGTTTCTAACCTCAGGATTTTCAATCGCTTTCTTTTTGAAAGATTTTTTTGAAATATTTTGAAGGATGCCTGCGTGTGGCACACTCAACACTGTTTAGATTTGAAACAGAAAGGCCACACACACACACTCGGACATATACACAAACACACACGCACGGATGCACGGTTTTACTGAATGAGTCATATTTCTATGATCCCTCCTTATGTGGAGATTTTATACATTGCTTATCGGAGCAGCTTTGTATTCCTTCAGTTTCCATCACTATCACCACTGTAGCTACTAAACAACATGTGTAAATGGAAATTACATATTTACTTTAATAAAATGTAAAATATCAACCACATATAAATACATATCATAGATTATGTCTCCAGTTAATCAGCTGTGAAGAAAAACAATAATAGTTTAATAAAAAAATATCTCTTTACTTTTCCTGGGATAAGTGACGCTGTCAAAAACAATCGAAACTTAATTTTAATGAAAAGATCAGTTCATCTTTTTAATTCCTGTCACTGATGAGCAATCTGAGAGGACATGAGAAAATATATTGGGAAATAAAAGAACAGATTCCCAAAAAGGCTTATTTCAAAAAGTAGAATTTGCCACAGAAAGAGACTTTCCAGAAAACAGTGTTTGCTGAATATACACAATACCAGCTCTTTTCATCATGACATAATGTTTCAGGAGGTGTGCAGCTACAGTCCCAACTCCCAGCTTACATTGCATTGTTTTGTTCTATCAAATAAAAAATGATGATTTTCCAGTGTTTCTGTTGCTCTACAACAAAGGTGCTTGAATTGGAATTGACTGCATGAATAAATCAGATGCACAAATCAGAGGCATCTGGAGGACAGTGTTGTGGTGCAACAGAGGCGGTATTAAAAAAATATATTTGTTTGCTTTTTCCTCTCTGTGTATTTAAGTGCGCTTCTTTGTCGTTCTATTTTACAAAATTTAAACTTTCTCTTTAATGTAGATTTGAAAAGATGCCAAATTTTGGTAAATGTTAACTGTTTTATAATTAATAGCACATGGTCATAGGCCATTGTGTATATAAGTGACTGAAAAATAGAAAATGCTACATATCCAGTTTACTGCACTGAGTTTAACTCAAATGGCCACATGGAAGCACAAGACATTACCATTTATTGTTTGGCTAATTAGAGGGTAGTTGCTGTGTCTGGATAAAATAACATAATTAGTCTTAGATTTATGTTGTTATATGCTGATAGAGCATTTGCTCACATATACGGAAAACGGTGGTTGCATATGTAAGAAATTCAAAGAAAATAAGGCCGCTCGCTTACGTGTTATAGTAAAATATATTTAATTTCAAATCACCTGAGCAGGACAGTAGGGCACAACAAGGACAGATGGATGTGTGCCGGCGTGAGCGGAAGTGTTATAATGTAGGAGAACATTATAACACTGTAGATCTGACTTTTCAAAACTGCCCTTGGCAAAGACACGCAACAGCCCCAGGGGTATCACACCATTTACTTCAGCACTCTGACCTTTGTGATTAAATGTACATGTCTAGAAAATTCTTGCCTACAGAATAGACGGTGTTGCCCTGGACCAGCTGAAGCTTCACAATTCAAATTACATGTTTTTTTCAAGGCTAATAAGTTATTTTTACTATATAAAGGAATAATGTTTTGCTCACAGAAATGAGACCAGTTTTCTTCCCCTGTAAGGTAAATGAAATATATCAGCAGAGGAAGGACACATTTATGCTACTGCTGAGTAATGCTCCCACACAAGCTGAAAAGAGCTATTTTCACTGCTCATATGTGGTTTGCTGTTGGTAAAGTGTTAACTATTTAACTTGTATTCTTAAAATAGGACATATGTGTGCTGAAAAAGTAGTGGAGCGCAGAATTTGGCAAAATTCTTCTTTTTTCTTTTTCTTTCCTTTTGCTCTGGAGAAGTGAATAACTGGGGAAAGCAGCAACGTAGCTGCATTTTATAACAGTAAAATATCCTGAAGAGTAGCTGAATATCCTGAAAGACATTGGGTTTAGCAATGGATTATAGAAACATCCCACTGATGTGCTATGTGAGTACCCCTAGACAGGCATTCTTAAGCTACACCCCCAACAAGTTAAGAAAATAAATCCTGTGGTGTTACATAGATAAAACTAGAATTCCTGCATCACAATTAAGAGTTACCATTTAGGATGATTTCTGCAAATTATCCTGTAAATGAGGATAAGGGAGCCGCGTCCAGCTCTTGAGAAGTTAAATTAAGGAACCTGGGGAAATGAAGCAGAGCCCACACTATGTCCTCATAAAGCCAAAACCGACATGTGACGCTGCCGTGAAGCGGATGAGAATGAATTGTTTCATTTGACTGTGGCCTATGTGTAATATGTAACAATACTGTGATATTACTGCTCTGCTTTTCTATTTTTCATCATCTATTCTTAACTATCTCAGGAGAGCCTGGTCTTTGACTGCTTCCAGTAAAAGAAAAGAAAGGGTTGAAATGACAAATTGTTAAAGCTGTACTGTAAATGCCGGCAATGGTCCAGCTTTCTTGTCTGCGATGCTGTCTCTTCTGTACACGAGGGGGAATTTCCTCTCACTTCAGAATTAAAACATTCTATATTAGAATATATGTAGATTTTGACTTTGAAGCCAGAATTAGTAACTTGGCACACAGTAGTCACCACCCCCTTACCCATGGAATTGTTGCTTCCAAAAAGTAAACTTATTGACCAAGACCTGACTTGATGGTTCTCTGCTTCAATATATCATAAAAAGCAATGCAGAAATCCTGTGACACATTGTGAGGCACAGGATGAGAAAAATAGTGCAATCAGAGAAGCAACTTTATTGCTCTTCCTTGCCAACCTTGAGCCAGAGAGTGAATTATAAGGAGACTTCTGAGCAGGGCGAGATGCTTAGCTCCACAGGAACCTGTCAAATTTGACCCAAAAGAGCTTTTTTTAAAATAAGTTAGCGAGAACTTTATAAAACACTGTGTTCACAAGGTGATTGCCATTAAAGTTGTCTTTGATGTAGCTCATGAGGAAAAAAAACAGACCCTGAATGGAACACCTTTAACACAAAGTACACACTGAGTAAAAACCGAAAAAGATGAATGTAATCATCGTGGTTGGTCTGACGGGGGACAACCCCACGGTAACAATGGCAGTTATTTTTCCTAAACATGATTAATTTATTCCTCTTTGAGAGGGAAAGCCTAACATGATGTCAGATAGTCTTTATGTTTCCTTTTCTTTCTGGAATTTGTTAGACACAGCTTTCAAAAGATGCTCATAAATGTTACTTTACAAGCAAATTGGATGGAACATCTAAAACAGTGTAAATAATAGTGTATATTTCTATCAAAATATATCCACTCTATAGACAAACACTGAGCATTGAGAAACTACAGCCGTTGCCTTTTTGCTTTATGAAATACTATAAACAGTTTGTCCAAATTTTCTGTTTTAAAGGAATAATCCATAGATTATCTAAGCACTAGGACAAATACACCATTTTTATTTTACAAAGTAAAAATAATCTATCTGTGATGATTAGTGTAATTTTCAGAGTTAATATCTTGAGCAGTTTACTTAATGGGTATTTTCGCTCAGTTGGAGATTGCTCAAACTGGCACAATACATATAAACCCACACAAACAGAGTATTGTAGTAGTAAGTCATAGGTAAAGCAGTGCAGCAGCCCAAATCTCTTTTACTAAGGGTTGTTAGTTCCTTTTGATTTGTGTTTGGCTGCCTGTCACCAAAACCCATTCCCTGAAATCACATCACTATAATGGTCTAATCAGCACTTAACGACCCATGTTACATAAAATCAATGCACCCTTCCTTTTGAGAATGCAGAATATTTGGAGGGGCAGCTGAAGGCTTGTGAAAGGGGGCAGGGGAGGCTGTCGATAGGGTGCCGCAACCATTGGACAAGCATGCCTGCTGAGAGCAGGGGATGCACTTGCCCTCCAAGTTCAGTGATCCTCCTGAGATCAAAGCTTTTACAGCAAAATCCTTTGTTTTGCTGACTAATCTTGTATTGATTTTAACAAGTTGTTAAGCTCTATTGCAGTTGTCAGACCACTGCCAAACAACTCTTCTACCTGTAGAGGCAAAAAGAAGAAGGAGCTACAGTTCTAACAGGGAGAACCATTTAATTCTTTTCTTGTTAGAGGTGGAATAGCGTTTTACTTTGCTTCACCCCCCCCCTTTCTTCTTTTTTTTCGTAGTTATGCAACAGTTTTAAAGTCATACCCATACTGTGTTTACCTAGTTTCGTGCATATATTGTCTTGTGGTTCTTGTGGGAGGATGAGAATCTGTGGAAATAAAAAATGCGACACCCCGTCAAGTATCTCTCCCACGTGCAAGTTGTCACGGAAAAAAATTCAAATCAATCAGAGCTATGCACTGTGGGCGCGGCAACCTCGCTGTTCCTGTTGATGTGGAGAAAAAACAGTTTCGGATGCAACCTGAACTGACTGTGCGCTGGACTATCCGCTGCCAACCAAAGCCAGCAGGTCCTTTGCATTGTGGTTGGTAGAACTGCAGAGAGAACATAACAATGCCAGCTTGCTTTCATTTCAGTAGACCTCGGAGCTGCAAATGAATAATATATTGGAAGCAACTCGAGGGTAAATGAATAAATCTACACTAGGTGGGGATTTTTAAAAGGAGAAGAAAATATCATAGAGCTACAGCACTGCCTTGTGGTAGAGTAAGATATTGCGCGAGATTACACTAAACGGGGACCAGTTCATTATTCTGACAGGAGGATATATACACTTCATACAGTTAATTTTTGTGTATTGAAAGGGGCGGATTTTCACCGGATTTCAAACCCAGAGTCGATGCCAAAAATGACAAATAAGAACCATTTTATATGCTTTTTGTCAATTAATCAAAAAAACAAAAAACAACAAATACAATTGTTCTGCTTCCTGTTAAAATAAGGCCATGGACATAACTGCTCCATCCAGGCTGGAGATAATTAATATCAATGACCTTCCTAACGTTTCAAATGCATCATGTTGAGTTTAATGATGATGTGTCATAAGCAGCCGGAGGTGGAGACACCCGGCCCTGGTCAGGGGCTCCAAAGCTGACAGGCGAGACCAGGTGAATAATAGTCCATGGCATCTTATTATATTGCTGGCGTGATCTGATTTACTCCAGCAGCAAATGGTGGGAAGAGACCCAGTGTCGTTGTGGGTACTGAATTAACGAGGTTTACGCGCAAATGAACCCCACACTGACGGCAGATACATCACGAAAGATTAAAGAACATTTCCACGTGGCTGTGATAGCAGTTCGGCTTGCTTCATTACACTCCTGACTCACTCCACATGTGTTCGCTTTACAGCTGAAAATGTTTTGGAAATTTTGGAAGTTAGCGGGGTTGACTGACCTTTGCATGGAATCTTCTAGCCAATGTACCTGAAGAGAGTTTTTTCCTTCTTTTTTTCAGCAGGTAATGGGACATTTGACACATTTTTCCATCCAAGATGACTAAATCCATCTACGCACTGCCATTACTGATATAGGGAGTAAGAGGGGCATTACAGCAAAGGTTCTTACAAAGCTTTGAACAGTGTATAGTATTTTCATGTTTTATGATTTCCCCTGTTAGAAAATAAATAAATAAGACTAAACAATGTAAATTATACTGTTAATAAAAAAAAATCCAATGTTAATACAATGACTGTGAAAAAAAATAATCCCAACCCTCCTGGGTGTGTTTTTTTTTTTTTTATAAGTTCGTCTTTAAATAACACTACAACTCCCTGCAGCAAGAAACAGAAATCTGATTGGATTTTAATAAACCACGTGACTGAATTTGACGAATGGTGAAAGACCTAAACAGGAAGCGTTGCATTCAGTCTCAGAAAACGTGAAATCCGAAAGTCAACTCCAGACAGAATGCGGTGCATCTAATAAACCCGTTAAATATAATGTCTTCTGAGTCTTCAGATTGTGATTGTAGCATGTTGTGCTTTTAGCGGGTTCTGCGTCGGAAACAACAGCATCTGTCACAATGTTGCAGTCGGCAGCTAAAGTCCTTTCTTTTGCATCAGCCACCTCAGTATCTCGGGGAATAGTGACTGGTATTCGACATTATTGTAAGAAGACACCAAGTAAACTAAGAGTGTCCCAAGCGCTGTCTGGGGCAGAATTAGGATCTAACGTCAAGGTTCAGGTGAGTACTGTTTATTGGTTAGTATTTTCTGGTAACTGCGATCAACCCTGCCGCAGGAACTGCAGCTCATTTCCAGTTAAACTCACAACAATGGTGGCTTGTTATATGTGACTGCTAACAATCTGCTGAACAAATCTTGACCCTTAAATCTTAGTAATGCAAATTCTGCTTAAACTTGTAAGTAGCAAGTAAATAACAATCTTTGTAAAAACCACTTAGGCTAATTTGCCTGAGTGCATGCGTGGTGCTTAAGTAGCTACACAATAAACTGGCAGTTGTGAGTCAACCACTGCTAACCCTAAATAATTTTTTGCTGTCTCCCAGCCATCACTAGCTGAAAATCTGTTACATCACCACATTATCATATTTTCCCTATGCCGTTATGTGACTGTAGTAAAACATCTTGTTTTGTTTTGCCTCTAAGTTACACTCAAAATAAGTGTATTATTAGGTGGAGAGAAAGAGCCCATAAAAATAACTGTATAAACATAAATGGGCTGCGTTTTTGTAGCATCTTTCTAGTTTTATTGACCACTCACACATCCATAGAGGGTTTTCTTTTTACAATATGTTGCCCAAGGTCACTTCCACATATCGGATCTAAACAAAATCCACAAATAATCTGCTTAAGTGCAATATTATTAATTCATTATTCAATTTGATGATCTCAGAATTCCATTTGAAATGATCATGGTCATTGTTTGTACTGGTGCATCACAACAGCCGTACCCTGATCGAATGCTGCATTTTCTCAATTTACTTTCAAATACTATCGTACCACATTTTATGCATTTATGTGCCATGTTGAGAAAGAACAAGCAGTGAGTTCTCAAATTACCAACATCCTGATTATGTAAGCAAAATGTGCACATTTTGTATTACCAGATGGAATAGCTGAGTGTAGTTTGTTCTGTGTCTTTTTTTTTAGGGATGGGTTCGCTCGGTTAGAGCTCAGAAAGCCAATGTCTTTCTCCATGTGAGTGATGGGAGCTCCTTGCAGTCATTGCAGGTTGTCGCAAGTTCAGAGCTGAATGATCCGTAAGCATTTCGGCATTACTCCCTATAGACAATTCTTTGCCACACAGTTTCTGACATGAAAAGTGCATGCTTAGAATATTCTTCTTTTTTTTTTTCCTCACAAATTTAGGTTGCTCACATTTGGTAGTGCTGTTGAAGTCACCGGTATTCTTAAGAAAAGTCCACACCAAAAACAACCAGTTGAACTTGATGCTAAGCAAATCAGTGTAGTTGGAGAATGTAACCCTGTGGTAAGAACAAATTTCTCATACACATTTGTAACTGTTTATATGGTTGCTATAGGAATCACAGTTTTATTGTATTTTGTTTTATATTCTTTTTTTTAAGGATTTTCCCTTTAAAATCAAAGAGCGACATGGCCTTGAGTATATTCGCCAGTTTCCTCATCTCAGGTGCAGAACAAATGCTTTTAGCTCCCTGTTAAGGATACGAAGTGAGGCCACTGCAGCGATTCACTCATATTTCAAGGTGAGAACATCACTGGACGAGTTTCTTAAAAAATGAGGAGCAAGAGTTTTTGTTTTTATTATTTAGCTTTTTTTTTCCAGGACAATGGCTTTGTACAGATTAACACTCCAATCATCACCTCAAATGACTGCGAAGGGGCAGGGGAGCTCTTTCAGGTTGAGGTGAGCATCTAAACACACTAACAGCACTGTTTCTTTTAAAGTTAAAGCCCTGTGCTTTAGTCTGAGCAGATTTATGACACTGTTTGAAAACTTTAAATCCCTGCTTTTACCACAGCCATCAGGCCCAGATCATACAGATGGGGAGAACTTTTTCTCTGTGCCAGCCTACTTGACCGTGTCTGGACAACTTCATTTGGAAGTGGTGTCAGGGTGAGGTAAACTACAGAAAGCTGTCAAATTACAGGAGAAGTCAACTTGCTTTAAGTTGGTGTCACATAACTATTGGATGTTAAGCGCTTAATTGTATTGTTTTTTTCTCTCATTTTACTCATGTAAATCAATTTCTGCACATTCTAAAGCTTACATATATTACTTGTATACAGCGATGTACACTAAAGTATATTTCTACTTATAACTCATACTCTTCTAGGGCGTTTTCTAAAGTCTACACATTTGGGCCAACTTTCCGTGCAGAGAACTCCCAAAGCAGACGCCACCTGGCGGAGTTTTACATGGTAGAAGCAGAGATCTCCTTCACACAGTCCTTAGAGGATCTCACTAAGGTTAGCTATGCCATATTTGACCTGTATTTGATCTCAGATACCAAATGCTATTTGTCAGTCAAACAGGACATTGGATAACATGTTTAAGCCTGTTAACTTTTTACTCTATACTACATATTTCTGTACCGGTTATAGATGAATTCAGATTTCCACTATTTCAAATTGACAGATGTCTGCTGTTCTGTTAGTCGGTTTTTGTTTTAAAGTTTGCATCCCTTATTAGTCCAAAGTCTAAAGACATGCTTGCTAGGTTAGTGATTGTGATTTGAGGTAAATAAAGTGTTAAAATGGTATGGAATAAACCGCTGTATGAATGTATGGTTAATTAAGTGCTCTATGTGATCAGTAAGATTAGAAAAGCATCTAAAATAAACTGAACTGATGTCATCATATAATTCCTGTGTACTGAACTTCAAATTTTGCAAATTCCCTATGTGACTTTTAAAGTTGCCCTTGTGCCTGGGAAAGCTTTAATTATTAAACTTGGCCTGCTCCTTAGGTTATGGAGGACATGTTCAGATTTGCCACAGAGCATGTATTGGCTCACTGTGTGGAGGATGTGGATTTGTTTCACAAGCATGTGACTCCTGGGCACAGGGTAAGTCCTGAAGGACACTTGGGGACATAACCTGGCTCCAGCCATGACTCTGTTTGACTTCATTATTAGCTCAACTTACGTGTTTCCTCTTGCATTCATATATCTCAAGGACACTGTAGATGCTGCGCTAAAGAATAGCTTTCCTGTGTAAGTCTCCTCCTTTTCTGTATATCACATTTAAAAGTGGATCACATGAATAATATGGAGACAAAAGCTGAAGGAATATTTGATGTCTTTTCTAAGGATTAGCTACAGAGAAGCTATAGACATCCTACGCCGCAGTTCAGAGAGATTTGCCTTCCCAGCAGATGTAAGTGGCAATGATTACATTTTTACGTTGATATTGCAAACTAGATCTATCCCTCTACAATCTACTTGCTAACAACAAGTTTATTCCACACGGCTCTTCTTTTCTACAGTGGGGCTGTGACCTTAAGACTGAACACGAGAAGTACCTGGTGAAACATTGTGGCAACATTCCAGTCTTTGTCACTGATTATCCTTATGATCTGAAGCCTTTTTATGCAAGAGACAACCAGGATCATCCTGAGCGTACAGTAAGACTCAGTTATACTGTATACAGGGTGAATGAATGATCTAACCTCTCATTTACTTCTTTGTAATGTCAGTTAGGGTATTTCAGTAATTTGCATATCTGAGCTGATTTTGACTGTTGTGCAGGCAGCTGCGGTGGACCTTCTTGTGCCAGGAGTTGGAGAGCTCTGTGGGGGCTCCCTAAGAGAGGACAGGCTGAATCTGCTGAGAGCTCGGCTGGAAGAGTAAGAATTCATACTCCACCAGTATAGGAAGGCTTATCCTAAAAGATTTAGACTACATTTTTCAATCTATCTTCAATTGCTTTAGAATTTTTCCTGAATGCATTCAGAGCAGTCATAATCCTGCCTGTGAGACTCTGGGCCAGCTGGTGCAGTTTAAGTCTTGTGGAGGCTGATTAAAATAAAGAAAATGCTCTATATCCCCACCCCTCACCCCCGCCCTCCCTTGTCTCTGGCACATCTTGTTGTGTCAGACTAGATGGGTTAGCATCTAGTTTGCATGGCTGAGTGAGTGTTTGCATGGTGAGTGTTTTACCTCACTGCCTATTAAAGATATTACACTGAAAGGAAACTTTTATTGCATGCTATTTCTGAAGTTTGATCATAAAGTTATATGACTCTGCCCATAAAAATCAAAATACCATACCTGATCTAAATTTGATTGATCTCCTGTTCAAGGTTGTGTCTGTGCAGCCTGGCTGCTTTTTTTTTTTTTTTTTTTTTTTTTTTTATATACTTTTTTTTTTTTTTTTTTTTTTTTTTTTTTTGTCCCTTTTTTTTTTTTCTATTTTTTTTTTTTCTTTTCCC
>VUQG01045293.1:73122-89673 GCA_015106755.1 Etia nguti | reverse complement strand
CTGGTGGATATCTTGGTGGAGGGGTTGTTCCTGGCTGAATATATAGGTCAGAAATCATGTTTTGCTCCATCCTAATCAGTGTGGTTTTTTTTTTTTTTTTTTTTTTTTTTTTTTTTTTTTTTTTTTTAATTTTTTTTTTTTTTTTTTTTTTTTTTTTTTATTTTAATAAATATTTTTTTTTTTTTTTTTTTTTTTTTTTTTTTTTTTTTTTAGATCACTTTGTTGAAACTGTGTTCAGTCCCTTTACACTTATGCATGCTGGATCTCCTCTGGTATGGTAAAATGGTGACCTTTCAACTTGAATTTCATTTTTGGGAAGAGAACAAAGTTGCAGAGGGGCAAATCTGGCAAGTAGAGGTGAGTGAATATTGCTGCACCTGCATTTGTGTGGCCAAACAAAATGTTTCATTGCACTATGTGAAGGTACATAATGGCATGAGACACAGTTGAAGTAATTTTAGCTGGATTTCCTCTCTCAGATGTCTCAGGATGTTACTGTAGAACTCTGCATTACTAATGTGACCCTGGTGGAGGAATTCAGCTCGCACATGAATTAAAATAAATAAATAAATCAAAAAACGCCTTGCCTGCTCTCGCACTCCTGACCTAATAGATCATTTTCAGACATCGACACTGCATGCACATCCACTAAAATCTGTGGGTCGCTGGGTCTTACCCAGAGATACCATTACAAATGAGGATCCTTGACACAAATGTTGTGTCACAGAAGTTGATGTTTGCTCTCTGCACAAGTTTAAGGTTCATGTTGAAAATTCAGGTGAGCAGGTGTTCAGAACAGGACATCTAGGGAGCAATATAAAATTAAAAGCAGTGCTGCAAGTGGTCCATAGTTTAACAAGAAGGTGACCTCGCTGGGTGAGTTCAGACAGCTTTACATAAATTATTGTTTTTCTATTTTTATGGGTGGAGTCTTGTAACTTTTTAATTGCATCTATTTAATTTATATAATGGAATTTAGATGTTTGTACACAAAAAAAAGAAAATATTGTACTGTGCAAAATACGGAGCATTTGTGCGGCACTTTCATGCAGCAGTGGACAAAAACCATTGAAGTCATGCATTTATTGTAGAACTTGATCTCACGTCAATTATTGTACTTTTTTCCAGGGCTGGATTAGAAGACGTCTATAGCTGGTAAAATAATAGCAGTAAAAAAATCTGTATATTTATGATATTTTAATGGACATTAAAAGAAGTCTAAAAACATTTATGAATTTTGCAGGTATCTGGATTTGAGGCGTTTTGGCTCTGTCCCTCATGGTGGCTTTGGACTGGGATTTGAGCGATATTTGCAATGCATTCTTGGTGTCGACAACATAAAAGATGTCATTCCTTTCCCAAGATTTTCTCATTCTTGTCTTCTGTGAAAAACAATTCAAGCATTTTGGAGGTGTTAAGAAAGTTATGTATGTCTGGAAAACATTAAATAAATATAATATTCAGGATTGTTTTAATTTTGATTTTTTTATTTCTGTGTCTGCCTCTAAAATGGCAATTACTCATTGCAGGAATTTGAATTGATATATTTTATTTTTCAAGGAGTACTTGATGACATGAGGAATACTTCCTAATATTTCCTAGGGAAGTGTTAACTGGTTACTTTAATTTTCTGGTTCACTTTTCCAACAAGGTTGGTTTTAAGAGCTAGATGTTAACTTCCCACCAGATGGTGCCTTTTCCCATTTCAACGTGTGTGAAAATGCCACTTTTTTGCCAAGTTAAATTTGTTGCCTGAATCCATATTATCTCTGTTTTTCCAAAACGCAGAAAGTTAAGAAACTGCCTTCTGTCTGCCATAATATCTATACTTGGATCACATTATGGGCTCATATAACACATTTGTTTGAATTATTTAGAGAAAAATAAGGTACGGGGTTTGAAATAATATAGAATTGCTTCTAGATCTGCTCGTTGAAATGGATTTTGTTTTATCCGGAGTCACTTGGGGAGCTGTTTAGTAGCAGTTCTTCCCCCATCCCGTTCATCCCAGTGCAGCCCATCCCTCTCTATTCACAGTGGGCGTGGTATGTAAGGAAAACAAACTGCAGACACCCTATGATACTTCCTCACCCTGCATCAGTTGAGTTTGCCCGCGGCTCCTCGTTATCCGGTCGTGCGTAATTGCCTAAGAGCAGAATCGCACAGTTTTGCACGCCTCTTGTTTCACACGGTACCACTGGGAGCGACTGTCTAAATCTCCGACCGTCACTACTTTGATTTTTATCAAATGGGGGGAGCAGACTGCAGCAGGGAGAGCCAAACCCCGACAGCACTTTGAACAGGCAAGCCCTAAGGAGCCATCATGTACTAGTGACAAACCGCAGTTTCAGAGCGAGAAGAAGCAGCAGACACTGACAAACATGAGCGGCGGAGAAATCATCTTCCAAGGCTGGCTGAGAAAATCACCACCGGAGAAAAAACTCAGAAGATATGTAAGTGAATGCGCTTCCGTTTAGTTTGTCTACGTTTAGAAGTTTGACCGGTACAGAAGTTACCCGATTTGCCTGCTGTTTTTCACTCTCCCAAAGTGCCTCTTTGTGTTTATGTCATTTGATATTAACTGCTGTCAAACTCGTATAGTTTACTTGTAGCCGGTGCATCCTTTTTCTAACTCATAAAGATCTCATAAAGACAGTTTAGTTACAGCATCACGCCCGCATAATAAAAAAAACCGACTAATATACAACAACAAAAAATGATAATAAATTCAAAAAGGTTTTCAAAGGTCCCTGGGTTTAATCCGATTGCACAGTGAACAAACGAATGTTTGTAATGATTACTGATCTTTGGTGGTCTATCCTGAAGACAGAACAGTGAATACAGAGCGTGTTAAGGGCAAAGTTTTAAAACCTTTATGTCCCACAGATGAGACAGTATTCTGTGTTTCCTGTGATCTTTTCACTCTTTCTGACAGTACAGTACAGGTGTGTGTGTGTGTGTGTGTGTACATCTAACATAGATATAGACAAACCAAAACAAGAGGATACTGAGTATTACATTATTGATTCTATGCAGGATTTATTGAACTATCCCATCAAGGTCCACTTGCTATTAAACCCTGACTTAACTGCTTCTGTATTGTGAACAGCAGACAATTTGTAATATTTTAGAAAACTAAGATCATTTATTAAAGAATGGTGATGGAAATTGTGCTTTATTCTTATAGTCCTAATTTTGATATGGAGTCCACTAAAATCGTGAAAATACAGCAGATTTTACATGAAAGGCCTCCCGCTGGGAGGTATGATAATAACATGGAGGTAAGCCAGTGCAATAGATGACAGCTGTCTATAATTTTGGCTAAAGAGCTGAGATACACGCAAACTGTCGTTTGGTTTTATCCAAATATGATGAGGTAATGTCTAATCAACAACTGATGTGGCCAGTTTTCATCCTAGCCAAGTCAACTAATGTCACAACACTTGAGTGCTTTGATAAGTCTATATAAGCCAAAGCTGCTGGTCTCTTGCTGGATGCTGGGCAGGGGAATGGCTACAAATCAGATAATAGGATTTATGAAGGCAGATAGAACCATGAGACAATCTCCTATAAATACAGCTGTCCACTGTTTTTGTATGGTGTAGCGTTACCAGGCCTCTCCGTGTTCCTGCTAGCTGATTTTGCCATGATGTCATCTCTCTGTTTCATCTGGAAATCCATCCTTGAATGTCTTCAGATGCTGTCCTGTCATTTCCTCATTGTCTTCCACTTAAAGCTGGCTAATGTTTACACAGAGACCACCATGGACAGTATGGAACAGCAGCTGCAATCCTACAGAGGAAAAAAATTTGCTTGGTTACAGTACTATATAAACAACCAGAGAAAAAAAAACTCTCAAGGCAAGATAGAGCCCACATAATGGACTGCAAGCAAGAAAGCAGGGAGCAGCCTCTGAGCCCTTCTCACACTGCTTCTCACCCTGAAAAATAACCTATAAACAACTACACAAACACTGTTTCAGCCAGAAAACAGAGTCATGAGATGGAGTGTCCAGAACAGGCAGACTTGTGAATGCGATCATCTGTCCATCTGACATTCCTTCCACTTAAAGTCAGGCTATATGGACAATCAGGGCCATTTATTTACCAATATTACTGTCATCTGATGCAATTACATGAATGTAGCGGGATATTTTCAGATACAATACTCCAGACATTCCTGAAGGTGTGCTGTGTTTGAGAACATAGTAGCAACTTTGATTGGTCAGTAGAAGAGGTGTAAGGAATGTGTTGTTTTAGAGCTGTAACTGCCATGTTTTATGTTAAAATATTCAGTTCAGTCGTGCCAATCAGAGGGGATTATTTATATATATCTTAATCCTTAACAACAACTTCCCTGTCAATATTCAACCATTTGTACCACCGTGCCCTTCCTAAACCAGCTGAGGCCTGTGTTTGTTAATCAGTAGTTAGCTGATGAAATAGTTGGTCATTGTATTTATCGTCTCCCACGACCTTCCACAGATGATTTCTGAAAATATGCCACATAGCTAGTTTAGTGCAGTGTGGAATCTACTCGAGTGTAGGGCGAGAGTAAAAACTGGTACTACCACTGCAGGCCTGACATGCAAATCATGTGCAAAGCAAAACACTGCCAGTTAAAGCGTGGATGCAACTAGTGGAGAAGACAGGAGACAACATGTTTATGCAGTGTAATGACTAGTCATGGTTAAAGGTTTTCTAATTGTATATGTGATTCACTCACCGCAGTGACTTACTTATTGTACAACAGCTCCTCACTTCACAAATGCAGCTGCTCTCAAGCATGTGACAGTGGCTTTGCAGACGTGTGGTTAATTTTCACTTCTTCCCCACCAAAAAAGTCATGGTCTAAATGTAAATCACTTGGTTGGAGTTTATCTCTTCTTTGGGGCTGATTTAGGTTCCAGAGGTGGGCAGTGTTTTAATGCTGGGGGTGGGAGTGGCCCAGCTGCTTTTTTTGAACAATATCCAGAATAAGCAGAAAGAACATGAAAACAACTGACGAATCCAGTGTGTTCCCAGTTCCTCTTGCATAGTTTGGCTGAGGTAATTTTACTCATCATTCGTGGTCAGACAGTGAGCTTAATCATGTCTGCTATATGAAACTGCAAACAATCTTCTACGTGTCGCTGCTGTATACTAAACAATCTTCCCATTCTAAAATCAATATATTGCAAATAATAACACTATAGTTTGCAATAGTTTTTCTTGGCTTGTTGTAAAGAAGAAAAAAATCTTCTTTGGCTTCTTCCTCATCAGTTTCGTCCTAAATAGATACTTTCAGCCCTGACATGTGTCACAATAAGTTGTCTATATTAATCACGCACAGTGTGACTCACACTGCATACATTAAAAACAATCTTTCTTGCTCTCCGTTTGATCAAGCTGCTGTTTGCTAAACTCTCCCCATCTGTCCGTTGTTGTATCTGACATCATAGACATGTTTGTTCAAATACAGTAAAGCGCTGCTACATTCCAGACAGATCATATCGGCAAGGTGATATCTTTTGCGTCTTCTTTCTCCCGCTTGCCCTTTTAAAAGGCTGTGCACTCTTTCCCTTGTGGATGGCACGCTGAGGAAGAGAGTTGAGGGGAGTCAGTGAGGTTTAAAGGCAGGCATAACAGAGCAGCAGCCTGTGTCCCACTGTCAGCTGCCGGGTCTGCTGTTGTTTTGCAGAGGGGCTTTGGGAAGTCCTTGCCCTTAGAGGTCACCTCCAAACACCTCCCAGTTCCTGCTTTGACAGACAACCAGCAGTCCACAGACATTTTCCTTGTTCCATCTCATCTGTGGGCCTTTTCCCCACAACACTGAGGTGGCTTTATGTGACACTATTAAAATCATTAGATATGTTCACTTAAAAGGATTCTTGTGTTTGACCTGTGACTATTTTTGTTGCTTTTTAATCTGTCTATTATTTTTAGTTTTGCTTGGTGGGCAAAGTGCCTAAATAAGGATATTATTATACTGATTATTCTTTGATATATTTTGTCTGGTGTTCTTTCAGCAGTAGATTGGCAGTCCATGAAATGAACTGAATGCAAATTATGAATATATTTTTATTTTTTCAAGGTATGATTTGAAACTTTGTTATGCCATACAGCAGATGCCAGACTTCCTTTGGATGGTACCTGCAGGAAGTATTGTGAAAAGTCCCATGACAGGGATCGTAATTAAATTGGTGTGTCGTATATAAATGCATTTCCATTTATGAAAGCATTAAGAGCTGAGCTTAAAATAGTGTCCTTCTGAAGGAAATTAGAGCCTATTGATTTTTTTTTTTTCTTTTTGTGATATGGACTAGCAGTGAGATTGTTTATGCTTTTTTGATGAAATTTAAGAAAGCGCACATGGTTTAATATAATGGTGCTTCAAATAAAAAATGAGTCAGACTGCAAAAACTTTGATCATAAACAGCTGACCTAAACAACTCCCGTGGTTATTCTGTTTTCATTTTTGACCCAAGTGGTGAAAGCAGTCTAGGAAAAAATGCACTGACGTCATCTGCAAGTTGTGCATGCATAAACTTTATGCTGGTTAGTTTCATGTTCACCCACGTGTGGAGTTTTTTCTCCATTTAGAGGAATCTAGTTTCTGTACTGATTAAATCCAAATGTAAAATAACTGACACAAATCACGGGTTTAGTTCAAACTTAGATGTCATATGACTGTCATTAGATCGTCCTCCTGAAGCAAGTTAGCTGTCATGCTGCACTCATCAGCAAACGGAGGCATACATCGAACTATAATTCAAGTTACGCCCACAACTTAGAATATTTTTAACATTCAGTAAACTTATCTGATTATCAATACCACAAACTGAGATTAAGGTAGGATGGGAAAATGTGTATTTCTAGCTAGTGGTAAATACATTTGAGTCAGCAAGCATATAAGTAGGTGGTTGCTTCTTTTTTCTTTTTCTTTTTTTAATAACAGCAGCTTGTTTTTCATATTATCACGCTTTTTTGGACGTTCATCAAACTCTGGCATCTTAAAGGTGTCATTCACTGAAATTTCAATATGAAATATCCTTGAGAAATTAGTGTGGTTGATGGTTTGAATAATCTTCGAGGAATGCACCCATGTGTGGGAAAAAAAAAAAAAAGATGGGAGGGCACTGGCCAAACTGTGTTACCAGTTAAAAGAGTTTTGTAGGGGTTGTTAATGTGTTTATACCATGAAATGTAAGTGTAGTAAATGCTTTGAATATGCCAAAAAAAACCAGACTCTTGTGTCTCTGTTTTTTGTGAATCACATTGCCTTTTGGCAGTACTTTGGAGGAGTTGGAAATGTAAAAACAAAGTGACTTTTGGTTGAGGTTGTGGTGCAGGTGGTTGTAGCAGTCATAATGAAAACAGTGACAAGTACGCATATGTTTCTGTATATGGCGTTGGTAAATATTTTGTTTGAGGAAACTGTAATACACTGGAAAAAAAAAGTGTTTTGTCTTATATTTATTTATTTTTCCATGAAATGATAAGATCACATGTGTTCTACTTCTGGCTACTTGTATGGGGGAGTTTAACATATTTTATTGATAATAATGCTTTTTTAATTATAGATGGTTTTCACATCATTCTAGGTCACATGCTAAAAGAGTTAAAGACAGAGAGACAAAAGATTAAGATGTGAATAAATTAATTAAGCCTAAGATTTTCTAATACAAGCTTTTACATCATCATCATCATCATCGCTACAACTGCACCTCACTTAGGCATTTATTTCATAAGAACATTTAGACATGGATGAGTCATTGCATGCCAGTCATGGGAACTAAAATTTCCAACAACTGAGTTTAGATAAGAATAAACTAATGAGTAATGTAACCAGTGTATAAATATAGACTTCTAGGGCACTACACCACAGAGCTACCATTAAAACCTGATGCCTAATATTTTCTAGGTCTCCTTCACGCTGCCAAAAAAGCTTTAATCAGTTGAGACATGGACATGTGTCTTCTGGGAATACCCTGTGGTGTCTGGTGCAGGAACACTGACTGCCGGTTATGTTTCGGGGCTTCCACAGTTTGGGCCTGTTCAGGTGCATTAGCTGATTCTCGATTGGATTGAGATCTTGGAGTCTGGAGGCTTGGTCAATACCCCGTCCCTGAGCTTGTTCTGTTTTGTTTTTGATGGGGCAGTTAATTCTGAATATCTCCTCTTATTTTCTTTAGTTGGGCATTTTGTTGAACAATTCAGAAACTGTATTTATTCGTTATGTCAGTGTTGCTGAAAACATGTTTTTGGTTCCCACTGGTTCTGTTTCTTGTTCTTGCTTACGCAAAAGACGACGTGGATAATGATATGACGTCCATGACGACTCCATGACGTGCTGTCCAGTCACAGGAGCACGTTCAGTGAGAGGCTGAGATTACCTAAATGCACCACTAAACGACACAGGAAATCATTCCTGCCAGTAGCTATCTCCCTGTACAACGCCTCCATCTAATGCACAGTGCACAGTGCAATAGTTACACCCTTTTGCACATCATCTACAGTGAAAATAACAAAGTTTTACAGTTAAGAATAAAATATCAGTCATATATATATATATAATTTCTTTCATATTCTGCATATTTATAATTGAGCTATTTGTATATATTAGAGCTATTTCTTATATTTTGTAACTTTGTAATATATTGTATTATATAATTCTGTTCAGTCTGTTACTGGAGCAACTGTAACCACATCATTTCCTTAGGGGTTAATAAAGTATTCTGATTCTGATATGGAAAGATGCTCTTATAGTGAGGAGCTTTACAGTGTTAGAGACAGCATTTGAATGTTCTCATTGCAAACCCTATAAATAGAAACTCTTTCATCATGTCAGTAACTTTTATGTCACTGGAACATTATATATTATCCTCGCCGTGATTATATTTCTGGCACAAAAAAGTCAAGATGATAAAGCAAATGTTAAGTATTTAGCACCTAACTTAATAATATATATCTTTTAATACAGTCATTAATAGCTCTGGATCAGGTCTGTCCCTGATTTGCTGTTGCTGGACCCAGAAATCTGCCAAGTGTTTATTTTATTTTTGTCTGTTTTCATCTCCCTATGCTTTTCTTTTCTCTCTTCACTTTCCCAACTGGTCCAGGCAGAGGGCCACCTCTCTGGGTCTGGCTCTGTTGGAGGTCTCTTCATGTGAGAGGAAAATTTTCTCCCCACAGTCATTGTGCTTGCTCAGAGGGACTCATTGATTTTCTCTGTGTAATATTGGGGAGGGGGGAGGGGGGGGGGTTACCTAATAATGTAAAGTTAGCTGGGATGTTGGGAATTAGTGCCTTGTAAATCTAATTTAACAACTACATTTATTCATTTTAAGTTGCAAAATGTTAATTAAATGTGCCACTTATTTAATGCACTACATTTCTGTCTCTTTAAATTATGGCTTAATTAAAAGTATTTTGCAAATCATCTGTCTGCTGCCTTAAGTAAAGTTCATATTCAGGTTTTGTCCAGTCTTAAAGGTTGTTTCTCCTGAATTTAAAAATACAAACACTATTTCACACCACAAATTATAGCAACATGGCAAAGTGGCTGTATGTTTTTGATTCATACTGAGACATCTATAAGAAATCACAAAAAAGAAATTCTTACCATTAAGGCAAAAGAAGTCAGTTGTGAGCTGGACCATGAAAATTGAGCACATAAAAATAATAAAAGAACTTGTAAAGCAAAAAATCTTAGATTTTTTTGTTCATCATTAAAAAGGAGCATCATGAAAATGCTAATTTATTTGATCATCTTATTCTCAAACAAAACAAACCAAAAAAAACCATCTATATTGTGTTACACAAAACTTTCAGTGTACTTATGGTGTTAACCATGTAAGACCTTGACAAAAATGTCAGTGGCTGACTTCAGTGATGGACATGGCTAAGTGAAAAGTGGCCTCATAGACGTGTAGCTTGCAAATCCGTTTGAGTGTTTCTCCAACAAAAACCTCACTGTGGTCAAGATTTTCTCCTTGTAAATGTTTCTGCTCTGAGGACCACTTCCATTCCAGAGGTGTCTAATTCACTATATATAAGATATATAAAATCACCTTGCAAGGAAATAGAAAGATCAGGAGATGTTCACAGCACATCGGCGTAGACGTGTACAAGCTGACGCAGATGGCAGAGGCAGAGGAAGCAACACAAAGAGTTCTGATTAAAGATAATGCTTCCCGTTAGTCAAACTGTCAGGGTGGGCTCATCTAAATAAGCCCAGCCTTTTTCTGATACGGAGACGTGGCGAGCAATTACTCATTTTCATAATGATGCAACTGTTCAACCATCAATTGAGGCTGATTATATCTACTGAGAGCTTTTTTAGAGGTTGTTTTTCAAAGGCTGTGTTGCAGATTTTGCAGATCATCGCCCCCGTAAAGCGAGTGAATGAGAGCAGTAGGTACCAAATGTTGCATCCCTCTTGATCATCGTCACACCTGTGCGATGAGGCTGTCTGTCATAGTGATGTGATGGCATGGTATTTGGAATCCTATTTGCTAAAATGTTATGAAAGCTGAAAGATATCAGGCTCTACTCTGCTTTTGAAGTTGTGTTCAGGGGACCTAGTCTGTATTTGCACTCTCTAGCTAACCTCTGACCTTCTTTATTAACTCATGAGAATTTATGGACATGTTTAGGTCTTATCTTTATGTGTTATGTATTCCAGCTGCTGTCCTTCCAAGGCTAGTGTTTTGACTATTGGGAAACCCGAGTGGTTTGATTTAAATTGCAGGAGTGCTCTAATGCATTTGCTATATTCCCCAGTAGTTTATATTCGCAGAAACTCTTCTGTTTAACATTTTTTCATGTTTACCTTACTGGGCACAAGGCCGGGACAAAGCTGTGTCCCACTCTTCCCCACTCAGTAAATGTAGCGGCTAACGATGCATACTGTTGGCACATTTTGTTTGTAACCTGAATTTATTGCAAGTGCTCCAGAAATGTCTTTTATAAACTTTGTCTGCTTAACATCTTACTAAGAGCCAACGTAGAACCCTATGTGAACTCTACAGCTTCCAAAGAACCATTTGTGGCTTATGTAAGATTATATAAACGGATGTCGTATGGATAAATACAGATAAATGGTACCTTTTAAGCATAGAAAAGACAAACTTACTTTTAGTGGATTATCTTTCTCCTCTCTTACAGATTGTGTATCTCATTGTTTTGTTTTCTAGGAGGTTTCGAGAAGAATTTTCACAATTGAGATTACACTCTGTTTTTGTGCTGTGTAGATGGCCGTGTGATATTCTTCAGCTTAATCTGGATCACATTCCCTCACTTGCTCAAACTCCAGCCTGCTCCTACAATGTGTTGTTATGTGTGACCTGCTATTGATTGGGACTAGATAATCAGGGCTCTGTTGTCATTGTGTATCCAGCTTTGTCTCCTCTCACATAAACTGGAATCACAAGTGTTTAGGCATTTACTCACAGAGTCACTGGCATTTTAACCATTGTCCTTCCTAAGTCACATGTTGCAAAGTCGTCCTCGCTGGATGAGTGAAATGAAAAGCTACATCATGCTAACACTGTGTGAGCACTCCTTGTTGCCTAGTATTATTATTAATTTCACAAATACGCTTTCATGGGAGGTAAAAGCGACCAGCGAATCCTGTTTATCACTTTTTGCTTTACTTCACTGGCAATGACCGAGCACACGTGCGTTTTCGTGCCGTCTCACAGGTGTTTTTAGTGTGTGAGCGCTATTAAACGAGGGCACGCCGGCTGAGGTCTCCAATTCAGCTTAAACCAAGTAAAGATGACATGGTGTAATTCCCTTTTCCACAACGTGACCATAATAAAAGCTGGTAGTAGATTAGAAAATGTACACAAAGACACACAGGTTGATTACAGGGGTCTGCTGCAGCTCTACAGTGTCACTGTTTGTGCAGCTGTGTAGTGTGTGTACTACAGCATCCGGTAAACCAGAGGAGGTACACTCAAAGAAACACAACCTGTTGTCTCTTCTTTCGCTCCTTGAATAGTACCAGATGTAAACAAGACTATTCTAACCCCTAGCTTGGATAGCATAGCTTGTCATGAATGTTTGCTCATGCACATTTAAAAACATGTTGACTGATGTACGCCATCCAGCCTGTTGACACAGCCTACTACTAACCACACACTATGTATTGCCGTAGTGTTGTAAAAGGCACACCTTAGATAATTGTTTAGGCCCCGGCCATCTCCAAGTTCATTAGACTGTGTAATTGGCACTGCGAGGCTCTATTTGTTCACGTACATCAGACAGAGCCTGTTTTTACTGTGTTTTACAGTAGACGAGCCAGTACAATACATTTTTGGATGACACTGTATTTATGACACTAAATTTGATATAAAGCACATACCAGATAACTGTATCCTTCTATTTCTGTGAAGTGGGAGCTTATTTCTGAGTTGGTTTGTTTTCCTACACAATTGGTTTGAAGGCTGCCAAAAAAAACATCCTAAATAACAAAAGGAGCCGGCAATATTAGCTAGTTTTAGTCCTATTTTTAGATGCAACCACACTCATAGAATTGTTTTGTATGGTTTTGGTATTGAGTGTTTTCCTTCCTATCCATCTACAGTACATACACACATTGTCCTTTGTATGCCACTGTTGTTTCTGTATCTGTAGCCGGCTGCCATCAGCACAGGACAAACGACACTCTGTTGAAACAAGGTAATATCAAGCTTTTATGGGATGATTGAATAAGACTGAAGGGACTAAACGCTGCACGTCTGTAGATTTTGGTGTCTGCCCTTGTTCTTGGAAACCTTCAAGTGCTCATGCAAGGGGGTGGGGGGTGGTGGTATTCCTAAACTTTGGCTGTCGTGCTTTCACTAGCATTAACATTTTTGTGTTGTGCTTTACACAGAACTGTTGTCCTGTTTTCTGCTTAGGTTTCATCTTTATTAGACTTTGACTTGATGAAATAATACTAGTACATGGGAGAAGCCACATGTCCTGGATAGTTTGCTGTATATTGCTCAGACAACAGTGCAACTCTCTGTCACCATGTTAGTTTTGAGCGTGATCAGTGGCCTGGCCTAGAGCTTTCTCACTGGTCCCATGAACTACCCAGTCTAGTTGTTAACAAGGGCATTATTTCTGTGCTGAGAACGCCACGCCCCCTTTCTTTTTGCTAAACACTGATGCAGCTTAAACTCATCTCTCATCCAGCTTGGAGAGATGGGAGAATACAGACTACTTTTACAGCGTCAGCCCTTGTTTCCCACTACTTACAGTGTGATTGATGTGCTTAGACATGCTCTGTAGTACAGGCAGTGGGGTGGGTATGCTCGTTTTCCTGTGACTTACTCCCTTATGACTCAGTTCACTGGGAAAGAAGCTACAGTGCCAGTTGAATTATTAAGATAATGTTGCATTTCATGGGAAGCTTAACATGATGTGTAACTGTTGTTTTTAGTCTTACCCTTTATTTGATGAGGGTTGTGATTTGATCTTAAGCAAGAGCTTAATTTCCCAACAACTGAGTAATGTTCTTATTAGTATAAAGATTTCTAAATAAATTTTCTTCATTCTGTGGTTGAGAGCTGTCCTGTTTTAATGTGCTGGTTGCAACCAAGCGATACCAGGAATAACCCAACTGGGTTGCACTGACCTTTTGAAACTGGGCAGTTCTCCAGGTCTCAATTAAGTGATGCTCTGTCTTTCCAGAAAAGGCAAAAATATTTAAATGGGGTTCGCAAGAGTTATGGAGATTTTTTTTAATGCACTGTAATAGCATTGAATCAAAGAGCTTTGCGGAACTTTGTTTTTGTTTGTGTTTTTTTTTCTTTAAGTGGTGCTCTGTGTGGTTCTTTTGGAGGAGTGTGGTGACTCCCCTGTGTTTCTATTTCTGTGAAATAAGTTCATACGCCAGCAAAAACATTTAGGTGGAAATTTGAGGATTATCGCTGCTGACAGTTTTCACACAACCTTTGTTATTATAATCAGTATCAGTAAACATTACCAAAAAAAACCATCTCATAGCAAGAAATGACCTAATACATTTTTCAAAACATTACAATTCACAAAGATGGTGCTGATTACGTTGTTCACACTTCTTTCTATTTCCTGAATATTGGGTTAGTGGTACAGCAGCACAGCTGACTATTAAGATCATACTGCCTACAGCTTTTATCAGTTTATCAGTCTGAAGGAAAATAAACAGAAAGTATTGCAAACTAGTACCTCAGGAGAACTTCAGTTAGACGCCGAATATAAGATAACGATCTCACTTCCTGGAAAATAAAAGAAAAGAGTATGTGTTCAACAGAACATGTCAAAATAACCATTGGTATGATGACGCTTCAAATATATCTTTGAAATAAATTTGGAAGTGTCAGTTGTGCATCTGATCAAAGAAAGGTAGTATGACTATTCTCTAGGAAAATCATGACACAAATGTAGTAGGTGGAACCAATAAGCGTAGAATTACACAGTTCTCAATACTCAGTTTGATACCACAACAAAATGATTATTATCCCATGTGCTTAAAAACGTATTTATTTAAAGTGTTAACATTTAACTTTGTTGACAGGGCACAGAATGAAATGTTGGCCTACTAATGTTACTACAAGGTGTGATATTAGTTACATTACATTAGCTTAAGCATTTAGCTATTGCAAACATTTTAGCCTATGGGACATACTTCATTTCACAATGGCAATGTCAAAGTAGGATAATATTTTAGTTGTTGTTACAGAAACTCATCCACCTTGAACTGTTCGAGCAGATCTGGATGCTGGTGTTTTTGGTGCTTTGCTAAATTAGTAGTACTTTCTCTCTTGGTCTCAAAAGCTTGATAACATTGGCTACCTTTTGCAAGTCAGTTATCACCCCTTGGCCATTTGCCTCAAACAGAAAGTACTTCAATACCTGACTGTGTCTTACTTTCAGTGAGTTGGGGTAGAGATATTGGAACAGCTGCGCTAGTTGCTATTTTCTACATGTAGTTTTTGTTGTGCCTTTTGTAGTTTTTTTTTCCTACTTTGTGGGCGTGCTTCTGGTTTTTCGGCATCTAAGCTTTTTGTCTAAAGGTGCTAAATGGCATCAAGAACATGCAGCCTGCTTTAACGCCTCTTAGAGAAGTCGAGAAGGAATATCATGTTGGATTTTTTCCAGGTCTCTCCAAGAGCCTGTGATTGATTGTTCATCTTGGTAGTATTCAGTCTAGGTCATTTTGTTGGACCAGGCATGTAGGCCGGCATTGCAGCAGATCTCGCCTAAGTTTTACTTTTCAGTGGCAACCACCTTTTCATAAAACTAACAGGTCTAATCTCTTTATGGGTCCCTGTTGCTTCTGCTATCCATACATGTGTTCTTTTTTCTCTCTTTATTTCTCACATCACCGATATGCTTAACTACTTCATGCTTTTTTTGCTTTTTAATTTGGTATCCAGAATGTAGGAGGTATCTTCCATCTGGGAGATGAGGATTTGGGCATTTGAGGCTTTCATGGGCAGGGTAAAGGTATCAAAGCATTAACCCTGTGTCCTACTGAGCAGCAACAGTGTGATATATGCACAATACCAGAACGCTGAAATGAATGTAGCTATTTCATCCATTAATTTGACCTCTGCATCACAGAAGTAATGGTCTTACTAAATAAAACATTAAGCATACTTGTTTTCCAAGGAGGTTAGGAATCTCTCTGAAAGGCACTAGAGACATCAGTACAATCCATTTTTCTGCCCTGTCTGTTTGTGTGTGTGTGTCTGTTTGGGGGAGGTGTTAGCCTTGCGGCAGTGTCTGTGTTGATGGAGAGAGAGAGTGCCTGCAGAATCCTGTGTGTCAGCAGCCTGAATGCGAGACATTGCCTAGCGGAAGTGCATCACTGGCAAATGTCCAAAAGTCCCCCCCTACTCTCCCCAACCCTCCTTTACTCCTCCTTTGCCTTCCTGGTATATCTTCCTCTTTTGTTTCTGAACATAGAGAACACAGAGTCCCTTTAGACAGCCACTGGAAAACTACATTGAACTGTTGTATTGAAGGCCATCGTTCTTCCTTTACTCGTTTCCATTTGATACATACAACAATGTTAATGGTGTGAAACGTGTGACATTGTAGTTCTCTTGCTATTATAGCTGTTTGCATGATCAAATATGAACCTTTTGCTGCTTTTCGTGTGGTTACGATGCACCATGCTTATTTACACTCAGACAAAAATCTGTTGACACGATCGTTTGCAGAAGTGGCATGATTTTGATTGGACCGAAGAAGTGTGATTTACCGGTTTTTAAGGTGGCAGGAGGCTGCAGTCTGAAGCTGTCGTAGAGGAGTGCTGCTAGTCTCAGCTTAAGAAGGGATATCGGCACAGGAAATACGTTGGGAGAGAGCAAACACCTGCTGCCCCCCTCACCCACAGTGTCTAACACACATACAAACCACACACAACCACGTATGTGCAGAAATGGTTTTTGTCTTTTTGTGCAACACTTACACCAAACCCAACTATGTATTGTGTGTGTGTTTATAAAATTATATATATATATATATATATATATATATATATACCTTTTTTTTAAAAAATAAAACTTTTGTATAAATTGGTATTGGTGTT
>VUQG01045293.1:50491-73102 GCA_015106755.1 Etia nguti | reverse complement strand
GGTGTTTCGTTTTGTTTTGTTTTGTTCTGGATTCACGTTCTTACATTTTCAATCTCATTTCCAGGCATGGAAAAAACGCTGGTTTATACTTCGCAGTGGCCGCATGAGTGGTGACCCTGATGTTCTGGAGTACTACAAGAATGATCACTCTAAGAAGCCCATTCGGGTGATCGACCTGCAGTGCTGTGAGCAGGTCGATGCGGGCCTGACCTTTAAGAGGAAGGAGTTCCAGGACAGCTATGTATTTGACATCAAGACTGTAGACCGCACTTTCTATCTTGTAGCTGAGACTGAGGAAGAGATGAACAAGTGGGTCCGCTCCATCTGCCACCTGTGTGGTTTCAACCAGTCGGACGACAGCCACGGTAGGGAACAGAAACACAGTTGCTCATCTATCAGCCTCGGTTTCTGTTTGTCTTTCTTCTATCCTCTTTTTTTTATCTTTAATTCACTGAAAGAAATCTCTGTGAATTTTACTTTGTATTGCCATGTATTATCTTTTGGGCTAGCCAAGACATTAATTTGCTGTTGGTCTGCTATTTAGTCTGCCTTGAATTCAAATTTTCAAAAGATCTTTTACAGACCAAAATAGCCTAAAAAACACAACTCACTTAAGATGTTAAAGGGATGCATTGCTTCTTTTCTGCTTTACAGGAAAGCTTAAAAATATCACCTAATGCTTTAAATAAATAAACACTCCAAAAATAATCATACAACAATGTATACAGTTTAATACAGTTTTATAAAGCAGAATATAGTCCTCTCCCTTTTATGAATCCCCTGTTGTACTTTTGCATGTTATTTGAACTTTTTTTTTTGTTTCGTTAAATATGAACAGAGATTTAACCACATAATGTCAATGGCAACATTTCTGTCAAATAAATAGACACATTGTCTGGGACTGATATAGATTTTGGTACCGCTTAAGTTACGATCCATTGTGCATGTGAATGGATTGCCTTTATAGATAACAAGATAATCAAGATTTTTAGTGTGTGTAAAAATAGTTCCATAGTAACAGTAAATATAAATATGTAGCTGCAGTTACTATAGCTCGTGATGCTCGTCATTTTTATCATTTTTATTCCAACCTATCCAGATTATATTCTTGCTGTTGTTTTCCCGCCATCTGGCAGCTGGTGGACGTTAGTCTTTGTGCACATGGTTGATCATGTGTAACATGCAATATGACCAGGTGTGGAATTAAAAACAACTAGGAAGAGTGTAATAATCCTCACACCATGAGGAGAGCCCTTTGGTCCACGTTCAATAATTATGAAAGTCCTGTGATGAATCTGAAATTGTATCAACTATGGCCAGCAGAGTAAGGCTAAGGGAGTGGGTTGGGGAAAGTGCCTATGTCATGACAGCTGCTTTAGTGAGTACAGCCTCTTTAGTGTGAAAACCACATCAACCTTTTCAAAGAGAAGTAACTATTTCGTTGTATTCACAGAACTATTTAGTCTGTGACAATCAGGTTCTATTTTTATACCATTAGATGATGAATGTAGTTTAACATCCATTTTTGTGTAAGTGAATTCTCTGAAAAGCCACTTGAAGCAATCTTGATTCCTGGTATTGTTTGTGCTAGAGGGTTTTCATCTTCAGATAAACTCTGATTTTAATTAGCATGGCAGCACTAGAACTAATAAGTACTTCAAGTGTTTTAATGCTGGAGATGGGCATGAAAATGTTTGTTCGGGGGATTTTATCCAATTCATCTTTCTTAAAAATTCTTGTGCTCCCATGGTTCTCCTTCATGACAGTACCGTTTGTCGGCTACTATTTTTAAGCTTTGCATTTGGTATTTGGTCATTTCTGTTTTGGTTGTTTGTTTGTGAACTGAAAGTGACCATATTTGCTTTGGCTAGCTATGTGGAAGTCATGTTCAGGGTATGATTGCATGGGGTGATCATTGACAACAAGAGCCAAAATTTGATTACCATGAAAAAAAAAATGGTCACAGGACTTAATACAGTCACACTTCTGGCTTGTTTCCACAGCAGTACTGGTGGAGATGACAGAATTCTTATAGGGGCCTAAAGTAGTGAAATAAAAGCTGCCCATTTACACTAATGTAAACCACTACAGTAAAGATTTTATGACACCAAAATCACCATTCACATGAGTTCAACTTTAGCATGTTACTTTATTCCAGCAATATTTAAATTTAAAATAGGCACTCTAAATGTTAGTAGCCACCTGTGGCTACAGGTTATTCTTATCGTTATAATTATCATGCGTGGTGACGTCCTGGGAGGGGCAACAGGGGCTAAAATGGAGCGTAACAATAGAATAGGTTTTGTAGCTATGTGTGATATAAAAATCTTTTTTGAAGATTAAAATATTTTGTATATCGCTCCTCACCCACCCACACAAGCTAAATCTATTGGGGTGTTTTTTTAATTAAAAAGCATTGCCTCTTCATCCTGGTCTCTTTCCCATCTGTTACAAGAATTTATCACCACATTCATCTCAAGATCAGTCCACACAATATTTAACTTCCTTGTAAAACTAGCTTTACACAAGAGTTTCGTGCACAGGTCAGAATTTTCCAGGGAGTAAGTTGTTGACTTTCATGCAGATCCATCCTTCCCTTCCTGGTAGTACCGCCTGCCTGGTGCCTTGTTTGCTATCAGCTTGTTCTCAGTGTCTCAGTGAAAATAAATGATCACATCTTCAACTGCATCTGTCAACACTCGTCCACTGTGCAGTTAGCTAGTTGTGCACATTTTGCCTTTCAGTAATGCAGTTGTGTTGAAAAAGCAAAGGCATGTTGATACAATTAGTAAAGAATTCAGACTGCTCAATGTGGGAAAAAACTATTACTCCAAGAGCCAGTAATGTACCCTGTAAAGTCCTTCATTTATTAAGAGCCAAATCTAAAGTTTACCTTAAAGTCAGTAATCATGTTTTGTTTTTTTTAAATGCAAAAGTCGTTAAATGTGCTTTCTCATAAATCCTTGAACAACAATTGCCTGACTTCAGGTCATGTAGTAGATGAAGAGTTAAGAATAGTAGTATGGCCTAGAGCTTCAAAAGAGTGGAGATATGCACATCATTTTGAATTTTTTGCTCTGATAAAAATTTAACAGCAAAGTACAAACTGTACCCAGTCCAGAATATCAGAAGAACTCACCAGTGCTGTCACCACATTTTGTCTTGTAGCATCTGAAGAGGAAATGTTGCGTATTTCAACAGCATAACCACTGTCACCACAACATTTTTTGTGAAATTCTCTTTAAGTGGGGAAAACATGAACCTTATTCTAAAAAGGCTGCAAACCTTCATTCAAGTTAATAATACATGAAACTGGACATTTTTGCTTTAATGCAAAAGTAATGTAGTAAGTCGTGTAAAGCACTATATTTTTTATATAGTACTTTTTAAACATTTTAGGAGCTACCCCCTATGGCTTCTTTATGTGAATAAAGGAGCAGCCAGAAGTATCTTTGCCATTAGTGGCCCCAGCTGGGCTTTTATCAACCACAGATAATTGACTGCCAACAGAAGTGCCAGTAATTATGGTCAAAAAAGGATGTAGGTAGTCTGGATTAGATTTTAGCTAATAACCAAAACTGCTGTTGAAATTTTTCAGTATCATTCTGACAACACAGTCCTGCCCTGTGGTGGTTCTCTTTTTGCACATTCCAGCTGGAAGAAACTGCCTGTCAGTGATGGGCTGCATGCAAACGTTGAGGTCACTGAGCAAATGTTTGTTAGTAAGAGAAGTGGAGGGGACGAGGAGGCGTGCAATAACGATGCAGCCTTGTGACCTCGTGCCTGCATCAGTATTCTTCCTGCAACCTCTCTGATCTCGATCGTCCATGAACACATAGCACTCGTGGGGGTGAGCCATGCCTTCACGCCAGCAACAAATCAACTGTTGTTAATCACTGAAATCTGATCACTTGCTGAATCTTTCATTTGTGTGTTTTGCGATTATATTTTCATGAAGGTGCTAGGATATGTGGATGCTCACTGAAGCTAACAGAAAATAAAATATGATAAACATCTTTTAGCTATAAAGATATTTTATGGGTTCTTCTCTTAGCAGGCAGCTGCAGCACTGACGTGAGTGAGTCATCTAACAGACTGGGAATTCCCTCTTTGAAAGAAAACAAGCTAGGCTGGGAAAAAAATAAGAAGTTGCTTCCTCTTATGGAAATTGATTAATGTGACAGAGACATACAAACACAAATACTAAATTATGCAGATATCATGTTTCGTGTCATACAGAGGCAGACAGAGGGTTAATCAGACTTGATTACATCAGCTTCCATATTTTAGTTTTTCAACAACTGTTGCATTCCAGTAACAGCAGGAATTCAATATTACAGACTGTGCAAAGTGTCACACTTCTTGTTCTTGCTACATTGTCAGTGTGAAGTCTAAAATAATCAAGAACAGCATTAGTAGTTTTAGCTAGAAAATAGTTTGTCAAGGAAAGCTTAAGAGTTTCTATTTCTGTGTATTCCGTAGGAATTTTTGGCAGGATCTGTTATCAGCACCTTGATTTGAACTTACCTTTTGTCACTCAGAGTTGGCCTTATCTGCCAGAAGTAAGCTGCAGTTCAAGTCAAAACTATTAGGAAGGATGGCCAATTGCAGCACTTAACAGTTCATAGTTACACAAGCCTCTTGTTGTCTCGCTATCTTTCAATGTGGCTCATTGTTTTTCTGTTTCCCTTTCATTTGCACACTTTCTCACACTTGGATTCATACATTTTCCAGTCAGTTCAAGTATGGCATTTGGCACATTACTTGTGCTAATACTCTTAGTATTGTTCTTGTTTAGAGCACATAATGTGCAAGTATATTTTTCAGTTATTTAATATCCTTAAAGTTTTGTTAGTCTACGAACAGACTGTTCTACTGCTCCATCTGTCTGTCTGTATATGTATACATACATACATATACACATACACATATATATGTGTGTGTATATATATATATATATATATATATATATATATACACATACACATATATATGTGTGTGTATATATATATATATATATATATATATATATATATATATATATATAAAAATAAATAAAACCATATTTTACCAGTCCCTGTTTCATGTCTTACAATCTCTAAATGCATTTCTGCCTTCTCCCCTCCCAAAGTGCCCTTCATCTGCATTGATTTTTGTTGAAACAATGAGACTCAATGGCTCTGGAAGGTCAGATTTCTCCTGCCAAAGAGCAGTCTGAGGACAGGTTTCTGTTGCTGCCAGTGCCATGCAAACCACAATATCAGTGGCAGCATTTCTGAAAACCAGAGACTTGAGAATATATTGTACATACCCGTCATAAAAAATTGTCATAGAAGAGGAGCTGACTTTGCTGTTTGTAAAAATAAAGAATTTTTGCAGCTTCAGGATGTTCAAAGATGCATAAAGAAAGAATCCTGTTCACTTCTAGTGGTTGTTTTCATTTCATTAAAACATCTTTTTTTTTAAACAAACAGCTGAGTAGATTAATACAAGCATGTTACAGTTAATATTTTCATTTTGAACAAATATTGATGTCCAACACCAATTTGTTGTTAAACTACACAAAAGTGAGGATTACTAAAGAGTAATTTTGAAACCGATTTCCTTACATAGACACATCCCAAATTCCATGTTTTTCTTGTTCTTAGAATCTGTTGATGAGTGTTGTTGTTATCAGATACTGATGGCTGGGTGTGTGGCGTGTGCCTGCACCCGGGGAGACCCACCCCCGAGCACAATCTAATGAATGGAACATCGTCTCGTCAATCATGGGCTTTGTTCTGCTCTCGGCTGGCTGTTTGAACTCAGAGACGAGGATAATCTCCAGTTAGGGGTGATTTTTTTTTTCTTTTTCTTGTCAGCAGTACTTTCTTTTTGGTCCATCTTTTACGTGATAGGACCCATTGTTTTTTATTTTTTTAATTTTTGATGGATCATGTTAGCAGCCATGAAATGAAAAAAATCTATTTATAACTAAATGCAGCAGCCTTAATTGTAGAGGCAGTGAAATGGATGAATGGAGGGATGTGGCAAGTTTTGAAAAAAATAATGGAACTGTTACTGTCGAGGGAATATTGTGATCTACTCGAAACTTCCCCATTTGCCCATTCATAAATAAAGGCAGAGATTTTGTGCCAGGAACCGGCTTAAAGATATAAAGATAAAAAAAATATTGGTCATTGTTTTGTTTTTTTTCTCGCACATTGACCGTGCAAGGAAAAAAAAACGTGAAAAGTCAGTTATGCTGTGGCAGGAAATGGCAAGACATAAAGCTCCCTTTCAAGACAGGAATTTAACTTAGTGCAGCAACCTGAAAGAAGTAGTGAAAGTTATGAAACCAAGATAATCTTTGCAGTTTCTTGTCCTTATAAAATCAGAATACGTTAAAAAAAAAAACAGAAGGGATGATGTGCGCATTTATAGAAATAGTGGTGGCAAGCAACTACTAAAGGAGTATCATTTTACAAATGAATTCAAATGCATAGATTAATCAGAATAATCACATGAGCCACAGTGCAATCTTTGCTGCACTGATATTCTGCTCAAACCGTGCTTAGTAGAAGCTGCATAACTCTCATCCCTACACTTCTTTCTAAACAGCAATTAGGTAAAAGTGACACATGCATTTATTAGGTATATTTATTTTTTTAAGCAGAAAATCAGAACAGGTTACATTCATTCTGTATCTGTGTCTGACCTTTTTCTTTTCCCCCTACTACCTTGCAATTCTTCATTTTCACCATGTGACTGTTGATTTACAAGGTTAATTTTAGAGAAACCTATGGACAGTACAAATGGAGACCTCATGGAAAAAAATTATATTTGCAAGTTTATCCATTTTCTATACTGTAAAGCTGTATTTGTCAAGAATTATTAGATCTAATAGTACACAGTATATATACTTGTTAAAAATGGATGTAACGAGGTTTTAAGGTGACTAGTGACAAGAGTAATGTACACACTCTTTATAAGCTGGACCCCTAAATGTGCATTTATGTTAAAAGCTTTGGGGCGACTCCTTTTGGTTGTAAAAAGAAATTCAGTTCTATAGAGGTCTATGAAAAAGTAACCCGCCTGCTCATTTGATTTCTGACTTCTTGTCTCAGTTTGCCTGTCTTATATCTTAATTGATGCTGCATGATGTTAATTTTATAAATTTTTAAGGTAAAATGCAATATGGTAGGATACAAATTAGAGCTTTGCTACCTTGCGATTTATAAGACACTGCTGTATGCAGTGCTCTCCATGTCTCACCAAGATCCATAGCCCTCTTTTGATGTTTGGTTTAAAAAAATGTTAACAATTAAAATGCCAAACTCAAGGTTTAGAAAGAGGAATCCAAAAACTCAGTGGCTGTGTCTATTTCTTTTTATATCTATCCATCACCTTACAGAAATGGATCATGAGATTGAAAATTATTGTCAGTTTTATCATTTAGCCAGACGCTATAATTCAATGGCCCAGAATATAGCAAAAGCCATTTAATTGATTGATGAGTGCAGTGTTTTGAGGGAGAACTGATGTTACTGTGGGGTCAGATGGTGATGCTCACATGGTATGGAGTGGGCACGGTGAGTAATGTGATCAGCTTCTGTGTGGTTAGTCTGCTTGATACTCTTGTGAACTATTTTGAAGGGAAACCTTGCTCTAGCAGAGTAAGAATGCCATGCGAACATCTCTCTTCACTGCTGATGTTACCCATGTCAGCAGCAGCCTAGTTTCTTCTTCATCCAATTATATCACTGTCATGGAAACGTCCCATACCCTCAGCAACCAGACATCCAAATGGACCCAGTATGTAGCCCACTGGGACACAGTACTTTTTTTTATAGACTGCCAGGCAGATTTGGACAACAAATAATGTAGCTATGTTCAGCACTTGGACTCAGCAGTAGAAACAGTTTGGTGCTCGTGTAATGAATACATTTTCAGATTAACGTCCAAAAGTAGTGGTGTCCTTTTCAAGGGCACACAGACCTCAGACATTGTGTCACCTTATTGTGTCTCACACACAGACACACACAACAACCCCCACAATCATCAGCGCCACCACCCAAACCAAGACCACTGCCAGGCCTTTGTGTAGACTCTTGGTGTATCTGAGGTTAATGTGCAGTACTTACTGCAGCTGTTTGAGCCACAAGATGGTATTGTTAAGTGCGATCTCTGACAAAAACCATTAAGGAAATAATGGTTTTGAAGTACTTACATTCAAGGCATGTGTTTAGGGTGTACCTTAAATCATTATCTTTTATGCAGTATTTAAGAGTTGCAATGCTGATGAAAAATTCAGCTGCTTCCTGTTTATTTCAATTTAATAGGTCAGTGGTACTTTCTATTTTTATTTCTAATTTCATATTAAATTATCATATGTCTATGTCTTATTCTGGTTGGACCGGGAGGAAATGAGCACTCTACAAAGACCTTCTTGTCATGAGTGATCCAGCATGGTTCTAATTTTGGCCCTCTGAGCAGCAGCCAGCGTATATTAGATTATGGCCACAGACTCAGTGAGACAGTAGGTGATGTATTATAGAACATAATTGGAAAATTGCTCATGAACTTAGGAGCTCTTTGACCCAGCAAAGCCATGTGTCATTCACCGACCAAAAGGGTCCTTTAATGCATTGCCGTTGATGGTCTGATTTTTGTTTCAAACATGGAAAGAACTCTTTGTCTTTTTAAAGTGTCTTTGATGTTGGTGCTTCAGTTTGAATTTAGTGAAAAGAAACCGTTTTGGGTAATGAAATCAGCCTCAAAACTAAAAACCGAAGAAAAAACGAAACAAAAATCACTACTGACCTCTTATTTTATTTTACTCGTTCCTCTTAGTTTTATTGGCTTACTTTGTAAGCTGTGGTATTATTATTTATACGACTCTGGTAAATAATAAGCATTTTTCCACCTTACTTTGTGCATCCCAGTACATTAGCTAGTGCAGCGAAAATTTGTAGGAGCATCTGTGGGGACATATGAGTGTTTTTATTTTCTGCTCTTCTCTCTGTTTCTGTTTTGCGGCTTTGTTCTGTGTTGCTGGAATTGCTTTCCAGTAGCAACATACATCATTAGGTCCATTAGTGTCAGTGATGAGCCATATAGGCTGTTCCATCAGCACACTGAACCAGTCATCTTTCATGTTGTTCTGATTCTGACAGTGATATGTGCAGTTAATCAAAAATCTTTTAGAACATAGAGAAAAACATTATCTTGCGCAGCGGTCACATGTTACTCTTTAGTTGAAGTTTTGTTGTCTCCGCAGGATCAAAGTCATCAAGCCTGCTTCTGTTTTTTTCATTGCATCTCTCTGCTCTGGTGCGCGAGGGGGTAGGACTATTTTTCGACAACAAATCAATATATCTACCCATATTCATGGGCCTAGTACTCACCGCACTGGATGAAAGCTTTTACAAAGCTTTTTGTGGAGAAAGGAGATGATGCCTAACCAGCCTAGGGAGAATGGAATTGCTCAGAACAATGGTGTAATTGAGGATCACTGGGGAGAGTCCCCGCCTGTGTTGCTGTGGGCCTGGGCATCTCGCTTGTGTCCACTAGCTTGGAGTCCTCATAGCATAGCCTTTTTTCCCCCTCAGGCATGGATGTGACCTCATTCAGCAAATTGGACTCCAGAAAACCCCCACCCTCCAACTGTCCAACATGCGTACACACATGCTCACATACCACATTTGTATCTGTTTCTCAGCTCATATCATGACTCACAGAACACTGCCTTCTTCTTAAAGGGCAGTTTGACCCATAGCTTGCTTTGTAAAGGCCTGATAAAGATTGAGGAGAGTCACAGTGGATAGACAAAGTGAACGAAAAAGTGAAAAAGCAATGCTTCTGAAAAGGGAAAGATTTTCTTCATTTATATGTTTTGGTTCAAGACTGTTGTCAGGTAGTATTTTCTTTTTTTTAAGCTTCAAAGATTCTTGCTTATGCAAAATCTTTCATTTACTGTACAGTGAAAGAAAGAGATTATTGTCAGCGGTAGCTGAGATTTTTTTCTCTTTCGCCTATCAGCTAGTGTTGCACACTGCACCATAGGTCGATGCTTCAGTGGGCTGCCTACTCACTACTCCTTCTGCTCAGTGTGCACCTCCTCATTTTGGCTTTCTGCCCAGTCTATTTCCAGCATCCCCACCTCAGATTTGTCTTTTCTTTATAGTCTTTCAGTGGAAAATATCAGGGATGTCACACAGAAGCAATAAGATTGTGAGATCATGTTGTTCACGTAGTCCCACTGTGCAAAACAGTAGGTGGCTCCATAAAAATAAAAAAAGGCACATTGACCTTGGTCAAAAAGGATAACTTGGATCATGTGCTGTTCAACTGCTTGTTCTCTGCATCCCAAAAAGCAAGAGGATACGATTTTCTGTCTTCCCTAGAGATAAATCCCTGTTCTCTATTGATTTGAGTGTAGACTGATTGTGCCTAACTACAAGACTAGGTCATCTGAAGACCTAGAACCCTTTCACCTTTAAGTGCAAAGATTTTGACAACAGAGTTGAAATGTGTAATGCAGTGGTTCTTAACCTTGTTGGAGGTACCGAACCCCACCAGTTTCATATGTGCATTCATTGAACCCCTCTTTAGTGAAAAATAAAATATGATTTTTTTTCAAATTCAAGACATAGATATGTTTTTTACTGGTGCACAAAATGAGCTGTGCATGTCACGGCGGAGGCTCTGCCGAACCCCTGAAACTGACTCACCGAACCCGTAGGGTTCGATCGAACCCAGGTTAAGAACCAGTGGTGTAAGGGATGATTACTAAGCTCATAACTGCTAAATCATAATACTGTGTAACATATCACTTCCACAGAAAACTAACCTAAGTGAAATAATCAATTATTCCAATGTCTTCTCTCTGCAGATGGCAGGTTACACCATATGCCTCGTTCTGTTGGAGCAGATGTCCCCGGCTCAATGGCTCCTTTGACCGGAGAACGCAAGTCCTCTGCCCCTGTCCACTCCAGCCAGCCAGTGCTCTTCACATTTGATGTGCCTGTGCGCCACACACACCATAACTCCATGTCCAACAGCGCGCCCCAGGACTACCTCCTCCTCCACCAGTGCATTAGCAGGAAGACAGAAAGTGCACGGTAAAGGTCATGACCTTCAGGCGTCCTGTGTCAGTTTCCTGTTTTCCGTTAATGCAGGTCAACGTACAGGTTTACAGCGTTTCCTCAGCTTAGAAGCCTCTAAGGGTTAGAAGTAACATTTTAGGGTTGAGAATTATGATGTCACCAAGTGCGTGTGTGTGTGCGTGTGTGTGCGTGTGTGCGTGTGTTCGTGTGAGTGTTGCATGTGCTGGAAGCGCATATGATGAAGCATTGTGGAAAGATAACCAAACATAAAACAGATGTCTAAAATAACAATACTTTTTTTGGAGTAACAGAAAACAGTATAAACGGGAAGGTATTCATTATTCACTGAAATTAGATCCAATTTGAAAATGGGAAAAAGTATTATGGATTGCATTTTGTAACACGGTATGAACATTTGGTTTGCTGTGCTGATAATTATCAGAATAAACAATCAGATGTTGGATCTTTTTGGTTTATTCAGTGTAGCAAATACTATAAAACTGAAAGTATTTTGTCACATTAATGCAAAAAGGCTCTAAACAAGATCCAGCCATGACCCAGGCTTGTGTTTAATTATCTTAATCAGTCATTTGAAAAATGACAAACATTGAATGGAATGAGTTGCAAATTTCTTTAATCAAGTGTTTCATTGAAAGTAATTCAAAGACAAATTGCCAAATGTTGAAACTGATACATTTTAATTTCTTTTTGATATTTGCCGAATTTTAATTTAATTGCCAGCAACACATCTAAAATAATTGGTACACTGACATATTTGCCAGAGTACTGCATCATCTTTTCTTTTAACTGTCTGTAAACACTGAAGAGAACAATTGCTGCAGTTTTTGAAAGCAGAAAATGTTCAGACTAGGCTGATAGAGGATTCAGCTGCTCAACAGATTTCAGCTTTCTTTGTTGCATTTTTTCATTTCATGATGTGCCAAATGTTTCAGTGGGTTTACAGGTCTGGACTGCAGGCAGGCCATGTTTTTGCAGCCAGAGCCTGCCGTTGGTTGTATTGTCGTATTGATTTATTTTTTCTTTTCATGGTTTAACATATACTTGCAAATGTAGTGATAAACTGCGTTCACTTAAAATCCTCTTGCAAAGTGCTATTCAGGGATTTCCATTACAGATTAATGTGTGTCTAATAGAGAATCCTAAATCCTTGTTAATAATATACATCATAGATCCTGATCCCCACATTTTTGACAACATTAAATGAAGAACCATTATTTTTAAAATGCTGAGCGATTTGCCCATGAGGTCTTTCTAATAGGAGCAGACCCTCACCATCTACACTTGCACTCTAGGATGTCCTGTTATTAATTAAACAAAGTAGTTGTTCCACTAGGTGTATTTTTTTCCATACTATGCATTTACAGTCTTTTGTTGCTCTCTTTCAACCTTTTTTGAAAAGTCTTTTTTTTTTTTAAAAGTTATTATATGTTTATCTAAAAAATACCACAGCATGCTAGATTTTATATGACTGTGTAACATTTGATAACGCCCCAGCTTTTTTAGAAATGTGGTTGTAAAACAACATGTGAACAAATGCAGAGGTGTGAATACATGTGGGGTAACTAGAAGTAGGCACATAAATGCCTGTGTCAGCTATACGCTGAGCGGGAGAATAAAAGGGACCAGGCATTTATATTAAATGCACTCTTGTGTTTTGCATCAGCATGCACCTCACTTTCTACTGCCCATTTTTTAAGAATCAAAAGTCAGCTTTAATAATGATGCCATTCAGCAGATAGCCGGCACAGTAGATGATCAATGAGGTTGAGGCAGCAATTTATCACTCCTATAGGTTTAAACTCACCCAGGGAAGAACTGCCCTCTCAGCCACACGATTTGCACATAAATCTGCTGTATTGGACCTCTGCAAAACCCAGGAAATCAAACCTCACAATCCATCTCATCAGCTTTATGCAGATATTTATGTCGCTAGCTTCTGTTTCACGATTGTGCTAATTAAGACAGGCATCTGGTGGCAGGGTATGATTCATGTCAGAATGAAACTCCATGGGTCTGACTAGAATTAATCTGCGTAAAAAGCCCTCACAAATCAGCCACGATGATGGAATACAGAGCAATGAGCAAAATTATTGATTGATGATGAAAATCCACAGGAGACAGAAGAAGAATAATTGATGGAACAAAGTGTGTTATTTGACATGAAAAAGAAGTTAGATTAGAGAGAGCAAAATGTTATGTCAATATTAATGGTGTGGCATTAATGCATTATCTCTTATTACAATAAAGAGTTCATCATAACCATTAGAAGCCTGCAATTTAGATTGCATATTTGCACACAGCCTCCTCAGCAAACATACAGAAACAACTAACTGAGGATAACTTTCAGTTGCATTGCTCCACTAACTAGACAGAAATTTCTAAGGAGTAGCGTTGCTTTGGTTTTCTCTCAAGGTCAAGCCCTTCAAAGGAGCCAGACTAAATGAGGCATGTCCCTAGGGTGCCTAACCGAGACTGAGAAACTCTGGGAAAGTCATAGAGTTCCCCCTCCCCCTCCCTTAACAGGGAAACCCTCTTTTGTCAATGCTGAAAACATAAAAATAAAGAAGCTTTTCAAAGAATGATTAAAAATACTGAATTCAAAAAAGCCCGTCCCCCCAGGCATTAGAGGCAAAAATGTTGCCTATAGCATTGGATACAGTACTTCTATTGTTCATTCAGCCATCTAAAAAATTAACTAAATCACTAAATAAAGTCTTTTAGCTGCATAGGTATCATTAAGTGGATATCGCAGTATATTGTTCTTTAATTGTGTGCTTAATGCTTATAAAGGTAAAGTTCCCTCTGTAGTGCCATGGTACCATCTAGTGGCTATTTTGGTGATTACACTAAAGTGACAGTAAACACTGTAATAGAAGACATGATGGTTCATTTTTGTTTAGATAGACTGGCACAGTACTTAATTCAAGACACGAGAAAAAGAAAGGTAGATCAAAGAAAAGCAGCAAGAAAGTTCCCAGAATAAAAGTTTGTGTGTATGTGCGTATCCTCTCTGTGCTGCAGAAGTGCCAGTTTCTCCCAGTCCACACGAAGCAAGAGTGCGCAGCTGCATGGCTTTTACAGCCTTCCCAAGCCAGGAAAACACCAGTTGCCAGTGCATGATGACTCGACCCAGGAGGCCTGCTACGTTCTTCCAAGGGGTTACAGCTCTGAGGCGCCAGCTCACAGTGGTCTAGGTGATCCTGAGCTTGAGAATGAGGAGGTCTACACTTTCAAAACGCCTTGCAATGCCCTTGCCACAATGCACAGCAATGAACGCTTGCCTGATAATTATGACCTGCCTACACCACCTGGCTCGTTCTATCAGATCCCCAGGACATTTGATAAAAATCACAACGCCTTGACACCCTCTAGCTCTGAATCCTCATATAATCCTCCTCCCAGACCCCCTAAACCCAGTCAAGGGTCTGAGGGTCAATGGGGGAGTCCTCAGTCAGTAGGGAGCCAGAATGAAGAGGTAATGTCTGCAGTGTCAGTCATCCCACGCAGAAATACTCTCCCTGCTGTCGAGAACATCAGACTGCACAGAGGTACGCAGGAAACAATTAGTGCTATGACTGCTTTTCTAATACGTTTTCACTTCTTTTCTGTTTTTGACAAATAGCAAACACTTTTTGCTTCACTCACCTCTTTCTCTTTCACTGACTCTTTCTATATTCTTCTGCTTTTCACTTTAGTGATTTAAAGCTAGCAACTAAGCAGAAACAAGCGGCCCAGTCTAATGAAATTCAAGCCATACAGGCTGCTCCAGAATGTTTCATTCCAGGCTGAAATACCATTTGAAAAAAGCTTCCGTAGACACAATGCATGGCTTCTTAGCTTGCTGTGGTTATTGCTTTGCAAAGTCCATCCTTAGCCATCATATAGGTAGAGCCAAGAGCTGATGTGTGACCACTGTTTTTAAATATTAAAAAGGCCCTTCCTACTTATAAATTGATCTCTATTGCAGGGATTGTTATACAGTATTTGAGTCATGTAGGGATGGAATGTTACCTTTACACTTGGGCAGCATTTTCGCTTTCAAAATTTCTGACAGTGGTAAATATTGATCATTTCCTTCACCCTTCTCCACAGGATCCTCCTTTGAAACTAACAGTCAACATCGTTTCATCCATTTCAACCACTCAGGCCAGTCTATGGAGTCAGTCAATGATGGATTCAGCTCTTACCTGGTGAGTAACTCTCCCTTGAACTGCACTGCCTCCTCAGATGGATCCTGTCAGCAGTCAATCATAAACTGCAGAGATAGAAAAAGAAATACTTCTATATTTATTCCAACTGAGTGCCACAGTTTTCCTGCAAGTCCAGAGAGATTGTGAGAGTCATTTGCCCTCTGTCTCTTTTGATGGCAGAGACAGACACCACTGACTCGCTCAGACAGCGGCAATTCAGATGACAACTACGTGCCCATGAATCCTGGCTCCTCACCACTCAGCGCTTGCCAGGCTGACAGTCCTAAGAATATCTACATTCCTATGAGCCCAGGGCCACATCACTTTGATTTCCCAGGATTCTCTGCAACTTTACCTGCCCGTAAGGCGAGCAGTGCCTCCTTGTGCCACAGGCCCAGTCGTCTCAGTGATGTTACACCGCCGCCTATCTATCGCGACCTCAAACCTGACAGAAAATGTGAGATTTTGACACTTAGCTTCTCACTTCTCACTAAAAGCATGCTTCAAATCAGCTCTGCTGTAAATTGTTGAAGACCATGATATTTGTTAATAACATCTGTTCTTGTTTTTCTGCAGCAAAGCCGACACCTCTTGATTTGAAGAACAATGGGATCATTGATGAGCTGCCATTTAAGAGTCCAGTCACTATGTCCTGGACACGACCCATGTGAGTCTTATATCAGTGGACTACACACACACACACAGTCAAGAATCATTACAGAGCAGGCAGTACAGATGTTACAGATTTTTTTTCCCCCCTTATGTTTCTTTAGACCTGCTATGAACTGCACATCCTCCCAGCACTGTAGACCCATCTCTACACAAAGCATCACCAGCACCGACTCTGCAGACAGTGAAGAGAATTATGTGGCTATGGTAGGTCCAGGGAGCTGGGGAGAGTACATTGTGTTCTTTGTTTTAACGATCCACTTATTTGTATGCACTGCTAACTCACTGCATACTGTGTGAGTGAAACCTCCCTCCTATTACATTAGCAGAACCCAGCGTCTACCTCCCCAGCCGTCAGTGGCACCAGCAGCCCAGCCCCTAGGAAGTGTGGCAACGTGGACTACCTAGCACTGGAATTCCAGCCTGGGACACCCAACCCACACAGAAAAGTAAGCAGAGGATTTTATAGACTAAATTATTTTTTCTCATTTCTACCATTATCCAATTCAACTTTATTTATTGTTCCACAGCCCTCTACGTCCTCTGTGACATCGGACGAGAAGGTGGATTATGTTCAAGTCGACAAGGAAAAGACTCAAGCACTGCAAAACACAATGCAGGAATGGACTGATGTGCGACAGTCTACTGAACCTGCCAAGGGGGTCAAGTCCTGACACTGATCTATACATCAAAAACAAGCCTTAAAGTGTCCCTATTATGCAGGTTCATCATTTTATTCGGGGAGTCAATTAAAATAGATTAAATTCTAATACAGCAAGCAGTTTTCTCTTTCTCATTGCCGTGACACTTCTTTTCACCCTCTAACAGGTTCTGTTTTAGCACTTCCCCAAAAATTTGACAAAAGCGTTACAAAAGGGAGGCATCCTTGATCACAGATGTATAATCGTAGTCCAGAGGTTACCGTGTCTGGATATTGGGCTGGGTTGGGGGTTTTTGTTTTTGTTTTGGTTGTTTGTTTGTTTTTTGGCTAGCTTTTAACCCAGTTATAACAGTTTATTCAAAGGCCTGCAGATAGCAAGCATAAAGCTTTAGACATGTTAGAAAGACACCACACATTCATGAAATTCTGCAGCTGCTCCTTTTATAGGAGGGAAGCTAACAGATGGTGAAGTTAGCCACATTAGCATAATGCTTACGCCAAAGATATAAGGATATTCCTATTGTTGTGGGGACATTGCTATCAAAGACTAAAAGTACTTTACTTGGTCACTTCCTCAGATCCAGGGACTGCCCGAAGACTCAACAGTAGAACATTAGGTGTGTGTGTTCCTCACAGCGAAGGAATTATAGAGTTCGTAGAAGTGACTTTAATTGGAAATGAAGGCAGATTGCAAAGCAGCTGACTACATCTAAATTGAATTAAGGCTGCTCCTCATTCTTTGTTAGCGAACATGTCAAACCAACCAATTACATGAACTTCATGACATTGTGTCACAGTGACATAACTAAGTAGCAATACAGAAGAAAAGCCCGGAGTGTAAAGAATGTATTCCAGACATTACGGCAGCAGAGTTTTTGCTTTCATTTGGCCAAAGGTGAAAGTTTGGTCTTTGAAAGTTTCCAGACCTTTTACATGCACAAAAGGCTGTGTAACAGATTAGAGAGTTGAGGAAAAACTTTAAAAGCATAATAGGGGCACTTTAGGTCAGCCGTCTCCAGTGTCAAGTTTCTGTCACCATTACCATGGATACTGGATGAGCTTGCTTAAGACTAAAATATTTGGGCCTAAAGCCATAACTAATTTATGCCTGTTCTTTGTGATGATTATTACTAGAGTGTACTGCAAGCATGCAGAATATCAGGCCATACAGGTGAAGTTCCCTGCCAAAGCTCCTCACGCAGACTGTTAGAACACTGAATAGATAATTAATAATATCATCCTTACTGTCAATCTGTTATTTATAAGTGCACTGTTTGATCACGGTTCCATTCAGCCCTCTGCAGCAGTTAATTTTGTTTGCATCTAGTTGGCAATTTATTTTGTTTTTGCCATTTAAGAGCAGCAGAGGCTAACTGGTCAATAACCATATTAATATACTGTAAGAGTATGCTTGCTGGTCTCAGGAATGCCAAGATGCACTTCAATTTTGGCATGCAGGCTGACTTTCTCTTTTCACTTTAATCTATCATTTGTGCTGAGTCTTGCAGAAGCAGTGAAGAGATTATTTTCACTGCGGGCAATCATTTCAGCTTAGCAGTGCATGTCTGGTAAGAGGAGAGGGAAAAAATATAGCCATACAAATATGCAAAGGCCTGTGTCAGAACCCCTAATGATAACCGTACATGACTGTTGCCTGGGTTTCTATTAAATATGAGCCCAAACTATATTTAAAAGCTGTCAGGCATGATGGCAGGCCAATTATTTCAATGCAGGAACAAAGTCGGTGACATCCAAATCTACGAAATGAAGAAGATAGGAAAGGCAAGATGACAAAACCTCGTTACTTTTGATTTTAGTGGTCATTTCACTCGAGTTAATATTCAAATGGATTTTCAATGTAAACGTGCACTGAAAAAAACAAAAGTATGGTTTTGTGCTGATGAAAATAAAAATAAGAAAAGAGGTGTAGTTTACAAGTACTCCGTCTCTCTAGAGACCATTAACAAAAGTGTAGTAGATAAAGAGTAGCATATTTATGTTTTCCAGAACTCTCCATTCACTGATTTCTGTCTTTGGGCTTTAAAAATGCCACACACTACAGCTTTGTCCCTGAGGAGTACTTTTGTTCCTGTGTGTAAATTATTAATAGATATACATATTGCAGTGCATCTTTTTGACTGTTAGAAATTTGATGCACTCGTATGAGACATAAAGAGCACTACAATAATGTAACATAGTGCTTTTAATGCAAAGGAAATCTGCCACAGTGGATATTTGCCAGTGATCGTAGTCACTATAAAACAGTTGAGAATAATGTTTACTAAATTTCCTTTGTTGATTAATTTGCCTTATATTTTCACTTCGGTTTAGACCGTACATTTTGCCTTGAAGAAATTTTCACAATATTATTAGAATAAACAGGAAGAATCATATTATGGTAAGGACAACTGAATGATCAGTTTCTAGTTCAGCTCAAGTCCAGTATTTCATTGTGGGCTGGAACCACAGAAGGGTGAATCCATTTTTGACCTTAATAAGAATAGCGTGGCCATGGAGTGCTAGATGGTATGGATTATTTCATTAAGATTTACTTCTTAATGTTTTTCTACCATTTTTACAGCTTTTTTATATTCTTTTTAATCATTATTTTTTACTGATACATGTAAGCAAGTGTTATGCATTATGACAGGAACAGGCTAAAGTAAACTAAGTTTGTTTAGTGTATTATTCTTTTTTCAATTCCCAAATTTAATTTTTTTATGATCTGTTCATAAAAAGGCAAAGGCTGCCAGTGTTAGCTGGACTGGCAAATCCCAGGTGAACTGTGATTCGCAAAGACCAAGAGAGGAAAGGAAAGACCGAAGAAAAGCCTGTCTCCCTGTCTGTTTTTTTTTTTGGGGGGGGGGGTTTGTTGTTTTTTTAAATGAAATGGATGTGTAATTTATTATCTAGAGAGATCATGTGTAAGCAGAAGAGTTGTGTATGTGTTGTGGTAGATTGTAAGCTGTAGTATGTTAAGTGACAGCCTGATTGGGTTTAAAAACACTGTTCAGATCTACTGTCAGGCTGTCACTGGGTTGACGTACTGTACTTGTAAAGATTTTTTTTTTTTAACCACTATTATTGCTACTACTGTAAAGCAGATTGCTTGTGTTAATTTATTAATTTATTGTGTGTGTGTGTGTGTTTTTTTTTTAGTTGATAATTGTAAAAAAAGAAAAAAACAACCATCAAACAAGGAATCTTCTCTCTACTAACACTGATGTATACAAACTGTCTTGATTTTTGAAGCAATATGAGAAAAACAATGACAGTGGTATTGTGGTACAGTTAAATTGGAATACACAAAAATACAATACTTTGTTATTCCTGTATAATGGTAGGCTTACAATGTGGACGTAGAATAAAGCAAGAAGTGAAAGTTTGGTGTTAAAGTTCTTCTTTAATTTTAAACCAAAGCTCATCTTTTGAACCACACATTCTCATTTAGTTGTAAACTGAACACAGTGGTGGAGATTTTACTGTACACACAGTGAACTGTGGCTGCTCCCTTTAGGGGGTCACCATAGCAGACCATCTTCAACTCTCATACCTCCAGCTTTACCTCCTTTTGTGTGTGCCACTATCTCCAAACCATATATCACAGCAAGTCTTACTAGCATCTTGAATTGCTACTAATACCAAAATAAAATACCTTAGCACATGTTCCAAAACAGAGTGTACAGAAGTTAAATGTATGCTGCCCTCTGTTGTTTAAGAAAGCAGCTACACTCAAGTACTAATAAAACATTAGATGACAAGCTCCTCTGGGTTATGCCCAACGTTGCATTTAGAACCAAATTGGAAAATGCAGATTATCATACTGAAATACGGATATTTTTTAAATATCCCTCCTCATTTAATAAGTCTGCTACTTATTAAATAATGACTGTTATTATGCTTCAGGATCATTTTCCAGTAATGACCACTGGGTGGCCATGCCATTTCCCATAAAGAGAATAAAAATGATTAATAAGCAAAACATTTCTTAGTCAGCCAAGAGCCTGATGAAGATTGGTTAACTGAATGACTGAGGGAGGCATCTATACATATAGGTAATGAAATATCCATCATAAAGAAGGGCCTAAAAGGGAGGGGAGAGTGTGGGTTGGCAGGTTCGTGAGAGACTGTTTTAGGTTTTAATCATATGCGTATGGGTTAACAAGTTGGTGGCCGCTAGTCTTACAGTCTTCCGCTATCAAAGCAGCCCCAAAGACAAATAGTTCATTTATTGTACTAATTACACTTGGAAGAGGCTTCAGTCTTGAACGGAATTGATTTCTTCTTGAACTCTGTGTGGACTTCGCACGATCTCCCCATATTTGTGTGGTTTTCCTCTGGGTGCTCGAGCAGCTTCCTTCTGCTTTACAGAAACATGCATCCTGTGTCAGCGAGTTTCTGCGTGATTTTGTGGCTTTATCTTAATCTCCTATATCTCGTTCCGCCTGAACCAGATACGATTAACTTCAAACAACAGCAGGTTAAAGGATGAAAGTGCAATAAATTGCTTTGAGAAGGTGTAAAATCAAAGCAAATATAGTCGAAATCACTTTTGGGATTTTTACATTTGAAAACTACTGAGTAGATTTACCCAACTTTTAATATTTACAGAAAGCTGAAATTTACCAAAGATTTGAGGCACAGCGGCCTAGACACATTAGACAACAGTATAGGAACATGTCAGCTGCCAATCAGCTCATTTGAGCGGTTCTGTAGGCTTGCTTGGTTAGTTACTCTGCGTTTTAACTCAAAAAAGATCAAATAAAAGTTCTGGATGAAACTATTCTTTTCTTGCTTTAGTTAATGATGTAAACATGTTTTACATTTGTATCTTTAAATACAGGATGAATAAATGTTCAGTAACATGTGTTAGTTGACTAGCTTGACCAGGTGGCAGACAGAACAGCAGTGCCAGTAATCGAACCGTCACTGCTCCTTCGGTTAGACAACAGTGTTCAAATTTAAAATACATTAACAAGATTCCTTCCTTCCTGTCACCGTTCACGCCTTGCAAGACAAGTTCAGGCTTTTCTCCACTAGAGTGTGCACTGGACACCTTTTTAAACCATAACAGTTCATGTCAAAAGCAGAATGTTCGTACAATAAGGGTCTGTGTAAGTAGCTCCGCTGTTGCCTCCGTGTACCACACGGACAAACGATTGTCAATGGACTATTTGAGACGGATTTCAGTCGGCTTCTGCAACGGCTGCCTGCGTTTTAGGGGTCTGGGGGGTTTTTTGGGTTTTTTTTTTACTTGTTTGCAACCAGATTCCTATCCGGACTGAAAGGAAAGCAACAAAGAAAAAGGACTCATTTCGAAACAAACCAAAAAAAAAAATGCCGTGAGTCTTGAAGTTTAGTGGATTTTGTGTGTTTGTTGGTTCTTCTATTTTTGCAGCCGGTCGCTCTCACTCAATTTATAGTCGATAGTGTACTCTTGGACTTGGCTTTAACGAGAGTGGTACAATATTTAGATAAAGTAGGCTGAAAATGTAGCTACTCGGAATGTACCACCACTGAAACCGAAGTTGTGCGTGCCGTGGGTTTGAATTATCTAAGGGATTCATATTGAATATAACCTATTTATCTGTGAGAAGAGCTCCAGTCGTTAAGCAAGAGCGGATTTATTCCAGCTGCGGAGCCTTTCATGTTTGTAAATCATTTCACGTTTAATTATAAGCTGACAGAGCCTATCCCCCGAGGAAAAACTAGTACAATTCTGTAACTTTGCGACTTTTAATGCATGTTTTTAATCCACGTGGAGCATAGCATGATTTTATATGGAGCGTATCTTACTTTAATCTTTTATATCATATCATATCATAGTCCCAGTTTGACAAGATAATTGGCTCACATTTCAACACATATCATAGGCCATAGTGACTCCTTCTCTCCAGAGACTACAGCCAAGTATTTTTCTTTTTCACATGGGATCATTGCAAGTCTTTAGTACGTTTTCTTGTTTTCTTCCATGCCCGTTCTG
>VUQG01045293.1:25631-38418 GCA_015106755.1 Etia nguti | reverse complement strand
TAATATATTTATATATCTATATTATTGCTAATTTATATTTTGTAATAGATCTATATAATGGCTAAAGCACTTCTGGATGGATGCAAACTGCATTTCGTTGCCTTGTACTTGTGACATGTGTAAAGTTGAATTCTATTCTATTCTATAATAAAGCACATAATTTTTTTTATTAGGATGTTTAGGAATGAAAATTATTTGCTTGCATTACTGAACCGAAAAGCTTGTTTTAGTGGTTGACTGTTATGCTCGATTAATTTCTGACTTCTCAAATAAGTCCACTGTGCGGTTCACAAATTTGTGTGAACCGCACTTATCTTTAGTTTTAGACAATCTTTTGATACATATCTAAAATATATTTTTTTAAATATAATATACATGTCAAATTCATTTTTTAGCAACTTTCATTTCTCATTGTTTTAGATTTTAATGTGGTTTGGGTTTTTAGTTAGTCTGTCTGATAATAGGTACTTAACTGCTATCTCTGGAAAAAAAAAAAAAAGGTTTTTCCCTCCGGGAAATATAAACAGTTCATGCACAAGCCAAATCTGCAGAGTGAAATGTTATATTTAAAAACAAAAAACAAAAAAACACCTGCCAGCTACTAACATTTGTAAAATAAAATGTGATTTTAATGATCATTGCAAATAGAAATTACACGCAAGCGATAACGATAACAAGTTATTTATATATCTGGCTGGTGGAAAAGACATCATGATACCAAAAGACAATGAAAAATACACACTGAGATGTGATAACGATAACAATTCTAGAGTTTTGAACAAATGGCTGCAAAAGGTTGCAAAACATTAGGCTGTAACTTTCCATCCTGATGATTTCTACAAAGGTTAAAAGGTTTACAAAGGCTCATCTTTGTGTATACTAATAACAATGGTTGTGTCCCATTTGATAAAAGCAGACATTTTTTCCACAATGCAAATTATTTAAAACAGTTATTAACAGTACAAAAAATTGAAACACGCCATTCAGTATATGCATTAGGATTACACCTTTTCCCACAACTCCGTTGTGGATTTTCGTTATATGTATACACCTCCTCTCATCTCACTGTAAGGCACTGATTCAGCTCTTGATTCTTTATATGTTATGAAAATAGGATTCTGTGGAATTTGATGGAAGCTGGACTGGTAGGACATGGTGGGAACATAAGTGAGTGAATATGGTGTGGTGTTTTGACTCATGTATAAGGAGTTCCCTGGAGCATACAAGTTTCCACTGTGGTTAGAGCTCTGTACCGAGGGGTGATGAGCCATACTGCCTTGATATAGCAGTGATGCATTTTCTTGAGGAGTCAGATTATAGACAACAGGTGGGTTTACTATTGCTCCATTATTTGTCCTTACTGGAATGACAGTTTGTAGTGGGGTTGCAGCATTTTGTCCAACGGAACCAGTCAATCGAAGGCTGGGAAGAGTCGAGAGGGGATGATAATTCATCAGAACTGGCTTATTTGGCATTGGCTTATAACTGAGTAAGTTTGGTGGCTGGTATACATCAAACGAGCCTTTGCCTTTGGGCAAACGGTGGCAGACAAACAACAAAGATGAGACGAAAAGCACGGCACCTGTCACCCATCCAATGTAAAGGGCCTCTCCTAGCTCTCTTCTCTGGGCATCAATCAGCAAAGGATTGTAAAAATCTGTAATGATAACATGACCTGTCCACAACACAGGGATCAAGACACAGATGCACGCCATGAACTGCATAACCCCTGCAACCATCAATATAATGGTCTTAGCCCAATCATTACCCTGAAAACAGGACACACATCGCATTCCTGCCAGAGCCACAAGAAGCCCCACCGCTGACAAGGCCACAGCACAGCACATCAGACCCCTGGCAGCCTGTAATTCAGGGGGCAGATACAGCAGGGAGTCATAAACCTTACATTGCATCCTGATGTTGGCTTGTCTGTAGCAGTTCATCCACAAGCCTTCCCAACGGGTTTCCATCACAATTATGTTTTCTCCGATGAACGCGGTCACCTTCCACATAGGCAACCCCGTGGTAGCAGATGCACCAATCAAGCCAACCAAGCCCACGCACATTGCAGCTAGGTCTGAAGCACCTTGAATCATGGTTTAATCTCCAAAACTCCAGTTGTGTTTAAATCCAGTTGAGTTTAAATAAATAGAATGGTTCAAATTATAATTATTTAGTATATATCAAAAAAAGATAACAAAAGTGTGATTTGGAGATGTGTCTGAGGCAGTGAAGTTCTCCTGTGAAGCATCTGATTCCTGTAAGAGACAGTTTGTTATGGTTAAAATGTACTTCATTCACCTAGTTGGTTCAGAGGGATGAAGGTAGGAGGTGGTCTGCTTATTTTGTGTTTATAGTTCTCAGGTGATACGGGTCAGTCATCACTTTCTGCAACAGTGTACACACAAAACAAGACAACACCATGCGCTTTTTAATTTTTTTTTTTTTTAAATTAGCTACCATTCTTTCTTACTCTTTGTATGTGGTACAAATGAGAAGCAAACATTAATATGTGGTACAGTTTAGTACAGCTCATGTAGTTCTTATATTGTCCACAGGGGAGCAGATATGACTTTTAGGATAATGAAATGAGGGGGATCTCACATAACACAGTCCAAATACAGTTACAGTTTGTTGTAGATAGTTACAGTTTAAATGTCTAAGTTTGAATTATGTACAGAACATGTCAACATGTATTCATTATGGCTTCAGGAATTATAGCGTGAAACTTCAAGCAACAATAAACACAGCATTGGGCTTATGTCACATATATTTACCAAACAGCAGTACCATTACTGTTTTATTTTAAGTTCAAGTTGTATAGTTTACATTTGAACTTAGTGCAACTGAAATTAAGCGACCTGTTCGTTTAAGAAGTCGTACTATATTGAACAAAGACAGAAATGATTAACACAGTCTGTTTGGTTTTCTATTCAAAGTGACTTGCAAATTTGGATCATATGATCATGCCGTCAGGTTGTCTCTCTGCTTTCTTTGTAACTATCTGGCCATGCTGCCACACCTTAAACAAGTAGCCTTAATCCAGTATCTTGTGTTTATGTAACTATTTCCTCTTCACCCTGCCATACTTAAACAGATTCTGGATTTTTCTGGTTAAGCAAACACCATAAATGTCCTAATTTTGGGGTATTTCAGATAGATGGAAATCCTGATAATGGAATCATGAAAACGTTTTCTTCTTTTCATTTCACACATGAAGCGTTATGTGTTTGTTAGCCTTTTCTAGTACTACATCTGCTCCTCCCAGTTTATTTTTTGCTTTTGGTTTTGATACGGGGTAAAACTACTTGGTAATGATTAAAAAAAGATAAGAAAACAGAAAACTGTGACAGTGTGACAATGAGAGAGTATTTGTGCCAGGGAGATGAGTTTGAGCTGTGTTTTTTTTTTAATTTTATTTTATTTTTTTTTATTAGCTGCACAGCTTAGACACAACTGAAGTTTACAGTTAGGGATTTATTTTTATTTTTTTTTATCACTAAAACTCTAAATGTAGTTACAACTACTCTTGTTTTTCAGAGATTACATGTTCCATTAACAAAGTGCACATTTTACAGTAAATTGACTTTTTAATTATTTTCAGTGGTTAAAGATTGAATGAAACTGTTATATACAACATAAATATACAAAATTATTAAGCATTTGTGCAAAATATATGGCTGTTAGTATAAAATTTAATTAATACACAAAGTATTAGAAATGGTGTATTGGTTCACACACATTTTCTCTTAAACTTGAAATGCATAGTTTCCGATCCATTAAAAAAAAAAAAAAAAAATTAAAGGAATGTTTACAGATAAGCGAACCCACTGTGTGCACTGTGTACAGAGGGATATCTGGACTGGTAACTGTAGACAGACGATGGGTATCTTGATAGCATTGGCTGAGGTCGTGGTTGGGGAAGCGTCACCAGTTGTTGAGGCTGTAGAGACTGTAGGGGCTGTTGAGGGTAGACCGAATAGTCTGAGGTCTTGGAGTACAGGTACCTCTCGGAGTCTTTGTCTTCAGACTCTATATTACAGCAAATAAAAATGCATCCTCCAGCAAACAAGAAAGCAGAAGTTACCCAGCCAATATAGAGAGCTGCTCCAAGCTCTCTCCGTTGGGCATCGATCAGCAAGGGGTTGTAGAAGTTAGTGATGATGACGTGACCCGTCCAGGACACAGGGATTAGCACACAGAAGCAACCCATTATGATCATGCTACCAGCAATGATGAGAACTATGCGCTTAGCTCGATCATTGTTTCGGATGCATGATGTGCACTGCATGCCTATCAGACTGATCAGCAGACCAAGACCACTCAGCCCCAGAGAGCAGCACATCAGCCCCCTTGCCGCCTGCAGGTCAGGGGTCAGGGCCAGGAGAGAGTCGTACACTTTACACTGCATCCTGAAGTTTGCCTGTTGGTAGCAATTCATCCACAAGCCCTCAAACAGAGTCTCAAACACGATGATATTGTCTCCAATGAAGGCTGTGACGCGCCACATAGGCATCCCTGTAGTTGCTGCTGCCCCGATCAGCCCGATTAGGGATACTAAAAGACCCACAATCTCCAGTGCTGAGTTTGCCATCCTGTTCTCCACGTACTCGTCCGAGCTCGTGAGAGCAGTAGTGTGCGGACACGGTGCAACTGTTGTAGGAAGCGGCAGGTTTCCTCTATGGATTGGCTTTGCATCCTGATGGAGGAGGAGCAGGTTGATGTTCACCTGTACACCCTCCTCCCTGTGGACATAACACAAGAATGGGAGGTAATGGGAATTGTGACATGTTGCTAGGAAACTGAAACCCTTGGGCCTTTATTTCTTTGTACAGCAACCCAGTAGCTGCTCTAAGCTCCCACTTTGTTTACTCAGAACTCTCAGTTTACATTCTCGGACTTCGCTTTAAAAGAAGGCAAAACGATGAGGTGTTTCTTAACAATGAGGGCGTGTTTAGAATCATCAAATTTATCACTGGTAAACATATTCTGTTAATGTATTACCAGTTATAGTTACAGATCAAATATCAGTTCTGTTTTACTTCCTATTTATTACTTCATCTTTATTTTTAATCATTTACTGCTTTCGTGGAGTGCCTCATGTTACAGGGCATGTAGGGTACTGGAGACCCAAAATAACAGCAACGGACAAAACTCTTTGTCCCCCATTTTTGTAAAGCACACTGTTAAAGACAGCAGCACACAGCAGACGAGACAAACAGTGTATCAGGGGATGTCTGCCACTGTGTGTGTTTATGAATGATGTGAGAGATACGCAGTTTTAAACAAACACAATATGAAAAGTAGTACGGGGGGGGGGGAGAACAAACTATCACAAATTATGACAAATATTCAGCATTTTATTTGTACATTTGATAAGTACATTTTATAAAAAAGGAAACAATTTGTACGTGTGTGTGTGTATGGCATGCGTGCGTGTGTTTTTTTAAAAATATTCTCATATATTTTGGTTTGCTTTAAGGGTGTCAAATGTTACCCATGTGTGACTGTCAGTACTGGATTTCTTGTCTGGGTCTCTTGTGTCACTCTGCTCTCAGGGAAAAAAGGTTGCCGCTTTCAACTCTTGTTTGGTTGAAATAAAATCACCTGGTAGGTTTGTACAGTGGGTGGATCTGTGTGAACAGCCTGGTTTTACCAGTTTAGGCACATTTCCACACACAACAATAGAGATGACATATATTTCCATTTGCTCACTAGTGAGTGAAAAAAGTGCAGTTTCAGTTGGAAGTTTTGAGAAATCTTCAACAAATTTAAGATCAGTTGGCAGCACTGAAACACTCCTTACCCTATAACGCACCTTAACTTCTTGATCAGCTATGTCCTGTTGTGTTAGACGTTGGGGGGAAAAAAATACAAGATTCTCTTTTACAAGCCATTTACTTTATTAGGAAAAAAACCACATTTGGCCAGATATTTTGGCCGGCATTTAAAAAAAAAATTGTACATAACATTTTAATTTATAACAGAGGTGAAAACAAATCACAGGTTTATAATCTGAAAAAAGGGCCTAGTTGATAATTTGTTCTTGGAGAGTAAGTTAGAAACTGTAAAGAACGCAATATCAACATGCAATTGTTGTAACATTAACAGATGTAATAGATTACACATACTGTGCTAGAATGTGTAAATTAAGGAAAAAGGTAAAAAACAAACAAACAAGGAATATAGAAATCCAGCACAGTTCGTCAGCATCCAAACACATTCAAGTCCATAATGATTTTGAGTATTTGCAGTACACTTTGATAAGTAAAGAAATATCTGGTTGTTTCAAGTGAACGACAGTTAATCAGTTCTCCTCATCAAATGTGCCAAATTTTGGCAAGTTTATAAAAAAAAAAAGTCCAAAAATCTTTAGTATTGACTTGGTGCGTATATCACAGATCCTGGTGGGGCTGCAGAGTAAGCAGGCTGGTAGGTGTATGCTGGCTGGTAGGTGTATGCTGGCTGGTTGGTGTATGCTGGCTGGTTGGTGTATGCAGGTTGGTAGAGGCTTCCTGTGGGGTTGTATTCAATCATCTCATCTGGGTCTTGGGTGCGGGGAGCATGGCGGCAAAGCAGTATCACTCCAGCACTGAAAAGCAACGCTGAAGTCACCCAACCAATGTAAAGAGCCTCCCCGAGCTCCCTACGCTGGGCATCGATCAGTAGAGGGTTGTAAAAATCTTGGATGATGACATGGCCAGTCCAGGACACGGGAATTAGGGTTGTAACGCAACCCATGAGGAACAGGCAGCCACCAGCCACAAGAACAATATGCTTGGTACGAGCCCGGTGGTCCACCACTTTTGTGCATTTCATCCCCACTGCTGAAACAATAAGGGCGAAGGTGGTCAGAGCAACAGAGCTGCACATCAGACCCCTGGCAGCCTGGAGATCAGGAGGCAGATACAGCAGGGAATCGTACACTTTACATTGCATTCTGATGTTGGCTTGTCTGTAGCAGTTCATCCACAAACCCTCCCAGCGGGTCTCCATGACAATAATGTTCGCATCAATAAAGGCTGTTACCTTCCACATCGGCAAGCCCGTCACAGCTGCAACGCCAATTAGTCCAAAGAAGCCAATGATGAGAGCTACTACCTCACAGCAGATAGCATTTTGACGCTTCCGTTTTTCAATTTTCTTCTTTTCCTCATATACAGAGTCCCCATACTCTCCGTACTCTCCTTTTGTCAGCGCCGGCTTCCCATCATAGTAACTGCCAACATAAGATTGAGGTGGCTTGCTGTAGCCACTGTAAGCAGTGTAAGTGGCCATTCTGGCTAACACAGAAAGCTTAATCTCAACCTTTGGGTGCACTTATACAGCTGAAGAGAAAAATCTGAGGAGAAGAACAAGTTGAGGAACTTATACACCCACAAAAACTATGCTAATGATGCAATGCAGCCTTACTGGTTAAGCTGCTTCAGAGCCATCAGATAAATGGCAAGACACAAAGGAGTGTTGCTTGTTTTGAATACCTCCAGTACTAATGATCAGTCTTTAGTTTTTAGTGATTAAAAATCACTAAATCTTGTTACCACAGTAACAACAAGGTTTAATCAACATCATATTAAAAAAAAATAAATAAATAAAAATCAAGCAAAAAAGTCAAAGTTAATAAAATTATGTAACATATTTTTAATACTACACAGAAATAACAGGTAATTATAGAAAACATTTAGCATGAGAAAAATTTATTATGAACATACGATGTAATATCTCAGTACTATTACATGCTCTAACTTATAATTAACTAATGGCATGTGTGGCCAGTTTTATCATTGAAAGGATTTGCCAGATAAAAACTACTTGCTATAAATGTTGAAAAAATGAATAAAACAAATATAACAACTGTAGCATCCAGCTACACTAATGGGCATAGGAAACAATGCCATCTCGCAAACAGAAAGCTGATAGGATGATCACAGATATGAAACGCACTGCTTCTCCACACGTAAGATGAGCTAATGAAAAGGTGTCGCGCACAAACCTGAGGAGGAGGACCTTTTGTCATTATCACACAGGGTCGTTCCCTTGTTGCAGCCACAGAAACATTTTAGTTTCTGCTCTGTCAAATGTGAAATTGAGGCACTTCTTCATTGCCTGTTTTTGCTTTTCCACATTAGGTTTTTAGTACAAGAAAAATACCTGAATGGAGTGTTGGTTAAGTATTTGCTTTCCACAAAAAAGTAGAAATTCTATGAATTGAATCACACAAACAAAATGAATTAAAGATTTTAATAAATTATCTGTTCACTTGGTTGGTGGGATTATTAGATCATGAAATAAAATTAAATAAGACAGTGAAGCAGTTGCATTTGTCATGTCTCAGTTGAGAAATTCACCATTAAGCACAACAAAAATGACTTAAATAAATACAGAAAATACAGACTTGAAGCCCAAAAAAACAGTGATGACATTCTCAGGGTCATTGGAGTAAGAGCTGGATTAAGATTGAAGTTGATTGGCGATAGCCACTGCAAACGATGTATTGGTGCCCAGAGTGATAATACAGATTTGCAAAAAAAAATATTAATTTAAACACAGGCACTATTGTTTATTGATGTACAGCATATTACCCAAATATTTTTGCTGCATCTGTAAACCAAACAATGCAGACAAGAAAAATGCATAGTACAACAGAACATGATTGCATGATTGATTTAAACATATCATTGCAATTAAAATACATGTTGCTCATAAATATATGGAGAGACATCTAATATGTAATTAGTACACTGCAGTACAGTAATTTACACATATTCCTGATTTTTATGAAAACTAGATTGTGCTCTCGAAAAGTCAACGCTGTCCGCTTTCTGTTCGTTCCTTTCCACCATATGATATGCTTCATTGTAGAGCTGATCTTCCTTTGCACTGCGTTTGCTGTACCCAAACAGCACAATGATCCCGGTGATGAGCAAAAGACCAGAAGTGGCCCAGCCAATGAAGAGGGACACTCCCAGCTCCCGCTTCTGAGCATCCAGCGTTGTTGGGTTATAGAAGTTACTGATGACGGTATGGGCCACCCAGCTTACGGGGATGAGTGTGGTCAAAAAGGAAAGTAGAAACACACTCCCTCCTAATGCATAGGTGATGTTCTTACTCTTTAAATTATCACCACAGCAGCTGCTCTTCTGGATCCCGAATCCTGTGAGTAACAACGAGATGAAAGCCAGGACTACGGAGGTGCACATGAGCCCCCTCGCTGCCTGCAGCTCCGGTGGGAGAATTAACAGCGAGTCATAAACCTTGCACTGGATGTTGATGTTAGCCTGTCGGTAGCAGTTCATCCACAAGCCCTCCAAGAGCTCCTCCATGACGATGATGTTGGCACCAATGAAGGCAGAAACCCTCCAATGGGGCAGACAAGTGGTGACTATTGTCCCACATAAGCCCAGGGTGCCCAGCACCAGTGCTAAAATCTCAGATTTTGCTTGCATTGTTTGGAAGGATAAAGTTTCTTCTCTCGTCTCTTGTCTAGTGAAAACACTGCCCAGTGCGCCTCTTTTACAAAGCTCTTAATCTCTGATACTATCAGCATTCCTGTAATGTTATCATACTGGTTTCGTTTGCTTACTATACTGTGGCAGTTTGTAAAATTCTTGAAAGATTGGTTTGGGTCTTATGATGTTAAAAATATATTTCAAGGGCACCCAAAAAAAGCCTGGAGTAACTGGATAAAGTATTACAAGTAATACAAGCTTTGAAGTGAACAACAATAAATTCGCCTGTTGAATATTGAAAAAAATCCAAGAAAAAATTCATGTTTAGTCATCCTCAGAAGCAACACATGTTCACTGTTTTCAATGCAAGCCCACATACAGATGACTACATACAGATCGTCCCATTTCCCAGTAACAAGAACTCACATTCACAGCTACATTTTTTTGTGTGTATAATACATCAGATGTAAGCAAAGTGATCTGTTGTGGCCATTCTGTGTTAGACTTGGTGTTATTTGCCACTGTAATTAAAAGTATAGATTAATTTGTTTGTAGAAGGGTGCTTCCTAGACATTTAAGTCGATTTTTGTTTTCCTGAATCGTGCCAGGTAGTTGGATACCTTTAGAGCACAACGCATTTTCATTATCACATGCGGAAGTCTGTGGTCACTGATTGTGCTATCATCACTGCTCAGTTTTCATGTGATCAGATACTGTGTCTTACAAGTGAGTACTGAGAAACTCTAAGCAAGCCTTTATTATGCTGTCAATAAATTAGTAAAAATAATTTTCATTTAATTTAACTAAAATCACAATTTGTCTTGCTTTACCTAAAGACTAAAAATCTTATAAACATTACAAGGGAGATTGTCTGTCTGATTTCAGGTAAAGAGGAAAAAAAAACAGCAGGGAATTACAAGGTGAAAAAGCCACTCCTTTATTTAAACCTGGTCTAGGACGTGCAACGCCCTGCTGCTCACCTCGTTTCTGAGAAGCAGGTGAGACAAAGAATGGCGCAACAGAGACAGAGAGACATGTAACAGGAGAGGTCATAAAACAGGAACAGAAACTGCAAAACCTGCTGGACGGGTTTGCTGAGTGATACCATCATCACATCTTCACCTACTTTGAATGTAAACATTTATCCTCAAAGGGAGAAACCTGGAGCTGTGAAGAAAACTATGTTGTAGTGTGTATTCACAGCTGTGAATTTTGATTTTACATCAGTTTAAATTTTAAAAAGTATATAGATTAAATATAGAAAGTATAGATTCAACTCAGATAAAATGGTACAACATTGTTGATGCAGTGTGGCACTTGTTAAATGTAAATATGACTACACATTCCAGGAAGAAGACTGATAATTCTTTTATTGCTTCAGCTGAAATTAGTTAGGTCTTTAAATTTGGTAAAACAGTTACTAGAGTAATCACACTTTCAGGAAGCTAAATAAGATGGCTTACGGTTTCTTGTGTATAGATTATAAGACAGAAAAAAACTAGAACTAAATTACAAAATCTGTGATAAATTTAATATCACTGTGCGTGAGTGTTAACCTCTCAGTATCTTCTGCATTTCATTATGGTTAAAAACATGTGGACTCCCTGGTTCTACAGTAAAGCTGGTTTAATGTATAAACTGCAGTTGCATAATATTACTATTACTGCTAATATTTTTATTATTACTAATAATAATGATAAAACTAATTAACCAATGTGAATACAGCAAAATAATTTTTTCAGGAACATCAGAACTAAAACACAAAGGCTTGACACAAATGCTGAGCCTCCTAGCAAGCACTGGCACGTAAACATCACATTAAACAACCGCATACGTCAGAGTAGAAAATGGGTACTTGCTTAGAGATGTTAAGTGTTATGGATAAGTGGTGTATATACAGATTAACCCAATTTTCTTTTACCCCAAAAGTGCTAATTTGTAAAATGTACAAATATTAGTTCTTACTTGGATTACTGTAGAAACCTAGTTTGGTCTGCGTCTAGATTTTACACATAAAGCAGGTTCAGTGGATACCTAATCAGCAGCACCACCTGCTGATTTCTTTCATAAGTCCATAAGTATTTGAAAAAGTACACAATGTTTGTAATTTTGCAGTTTTTTTTAACCATATATACAAAATATAGTGCTGAGAAAAATAAATCTAGTGTAGAAAACCTTTCCAAGCTCCCTATGCTTGGCATTGATCAGTGAGGAGTTGTAATACTCTGATAACATGACCTTTTGATGATAGAGGGATAGGGAACCTAATACAGCTCATTATGATCATGAGGACCCACTAGAGGACCAACTGGTTAGCTTGCTGATTGTTTCAGATGCATGATGTCCACTGCAGACCCATTTGACTGAGCAGCAGAAGGCTATCCAATGCCATAGAGCAGCACGTCAGCCCCCTTGCTGACTGCAGGTCAGGGGTCGGGGCCAGGAGAGAACCATACACCTTACATTGCATCCTGAAGTTTGGGTGTCGGTAGCCTTTGTATCGAGTCTCAAACACGATGATATTTTCCCCAGTGAAAGCTGTGACGCACCACACGGGCATCCCAGTGCTTGCTGCTGCCCCGATCAGCCTGCTGTCAGGACCATGTACCACAGGAAGCAAAGCAGGAAGCAAAACTGATCTTGCTAGCAATTACCAGCATTAAAATGCTGCATGAATCAACAGTGTACATCAGCGTGACAAGCGGGCACCTCTTTAGAAAGTGGACAGCTTCCGGTACCTGGGTCTCCAAATCACTCAGGACCTCATGGTCATGTCACATCAACACCCTGGTCAAGAAAGCCCACCAGCGTCTCTTCTTCCTCAGAAGACTTGGAGACTTCCATCTGCCACTGAGGATGCTTAAGAACTTCTACTCCTGCACCATCGAGACCATCGTGACGGGAAACATCTGCACCTGGTTTGGGAACAGCACCAAGCAGGACAGACGAGATCTGCAAAGAGTGGTGCGCTCGGCCGAACGCATCATTCGCTCTGAACTTCTGACCTGCTATCCATCTACACCAAGCGGTGCAAGACCAAATCCAGGAAGATTATGATGGACCTCTCCCATCCCAACAATGGACTCTTCTCACTGTTGAGGTCTGGGAAGCGCTTCCGCTCCCTTAAGGCCAAAACAGAGACTGAGGAGGAGCTTCTTCCCCCAGGCTATTCGGGCCCTGAACCAGGGGTAGTCTGGACTCTCATACATCACAGCTCCGCATGAACACTGTTTATTTGCACACTTCTTATAATTTCTTTCTTAAATTGTTTATTTGCACATTCTATTTATTATCTTATAATTTACCTTTAACTCTTAGTTTAGTCTTTACTTCTTAGG
>VUQG01045293.1:1500-19925 GCA_015106755.1 Etia nguti | reverse complement strand
AATAACCCCCCCCCCCCCCTGTTTTTATGGCCACAGTTATGATGTATCAACAGTTTGGAATTAGACAGATTTTCTTTTTTTTGAAGGTATAAGCCTAATATGTCTCATATTGGTATTAAGTAGTGTTTTGTATTTGTTCTTCTGGGAAATGTCAGATGTCTGATGATAGATTTATGCAACGGTCACATATTTTCTGCACCATGATCCCCTAATGCCCCCCACCCGCCCACCTCCAATCCTCCCAAAAACACACACATTTTCCTTGGTTGGAGTCAGTGAGCTCTGCAGTGTTTTCTGTGTCCGTCTCCACCAGCGCAGGGCTACACAGACCTTATTTGGAATGTCAGAACAGAACTGATAGGAGTGGGAGTGAAACAAAGCTTCCCACTCATTTATTTTTTCCTCTTACTTTTAGTTCCTTTTCAAACCGAATCAGCAGAGGATTGTTTCGTAGCACGAGTGCAGATTAGTGTGACTGCTCGCCTATCCAAATGCATGTGTGTGTAATTTAAGCGAAAGCTGAGAGAGATGGCAAAACTCAACAAGTATACCCTTTTCAACTAGTGGATTTTTCAAAGCTTTCTCCATTGAAGCGGTTTAAAACACTAAATGTGTTTTCTCCTCTCTAAAAGCATGAGGCTTATCAAGGCCTGGCTGAGTGAAGCAGCATTAGTACAGCATTAACCACTCAGCCCAGGTTTCCCACGGGATATAAAATGGATCCTTGTTTCACTAGGAAATCGCCATACCAATGCTGCCGAAGAGCACTTTGCTGTGGCCACACCAGATATTGACAAATGTTCTTTCCTGATTGGGAATTGCAATCAGTGCACTTGAAAGGGAGCATCGAGGAATTCATAATCATAATAGCTGAGTGATATGACATAAGAAGGGCAAAAAATGTGGTGCAATTAAAGATTATGTCATCAAAACTTACTGCAGATCCTGAATAATATACACAGTTAGCACATTAGCCAGTGAAGCTACATAATGGGTTTTCTTTGTAGTGGCCAGAGAAATGACTGGAATGGCACAGGAGTGTGTTGCTCAACTCAGTAGTGGCAGTGTTGGCTCTCACTGTGCTGCAGCTGCATGCTAAAGAGCAGCCAGATGTTTTAGATGGTGAAATGAGCCTAGTGTGCAGGAAGCGGTTCTGCATGCCATAGGAATCATCTTTGAAAACAGGAAGGGAACTTGTTCCCTGCTTATGTGCCTTTTCCTGTGGCATGACCGGAGGCAGGCCTTGTGTTTGGCGTTTGCTGGGGAAAAGGTACTTGAAATTGTTTGGTAATGGCCTACAACGGGTACAAGTGTTACAGCACAAACTAGGAGAGCCTTAGACTTGTTCAGAAACAGATTTTTTTTTCAGAAAAACTAAAAGCATTATCTACTGTGTCATGTGACCAAATTTCCACCTCCGCAGTAGATACATTCTTGTGTACTGTAACAGCTAAACCAAAACAATATATGGAAGCTGTTTTAACCAGTTATATATAGTATATACTACAGTCCTGCTTAAAGATCCATGTTTTTGTGCTTCACTGTCCTGGTTTACCTTTTCTGTGGTGATAAATGACAAACTGTACAACAAAATGTTCAACTTGTCTCCGTTTTCTGTGCTGACAGAGAAAACGGAGCTACTGTCTGCAAAATATTGCTATCTTTAAATTGAGCGTTTACATCAACAATGTGTGACATGACCCTATTAAAACAATGTGATAGTGTGATCATTTGAAGGCAACAAATTTACAGATGCTAACTACTCACATAATGTCATGGGTGTCAATAGGTGTTCTAAACCAAAAAAGAAAACCTCTCAAAACCCATTGTACACTACTCTCACAGCACCAACGATGGAGAGTCACAGATGGCAACTACATAACAAGCTAAAGAGTCCAGTGTGGATCAAAAACACAAGTAGAGGAACATGAATGGTAGGGCAGCAACTAAAGATTATTTTGGTAGTCAACTAATCTGCCAGTTTGCAGAAAAATAACAAGGTTACATTTTGTTTCTGCTGAGCCCAGGTGGGGTGAATTGTATAAAACTTATTGCAGGTTTAAACCTTGACTGTTAAGATTTCTTTTATGTTTTGATTTAAAGTATGTCGACCCACCCACACCCTCAAGCTGTTTCTCAGAGTGAAAGTTGTTCCTCACTTTCTGCCCTTAAGCAGACACAGTACAGTATGCCTATTGAAAGAAGATAAGGTAAGGTAAATTACACACTTACAGCCCTTGGTATTGTACCAATGAGACTTTAAGCTGAAGAAGGACCTTAGCAATTAGCCAAGTTGATAGGTAAGCTCAGTGTCTGGTGACCAGCTCTGGGTTTGTTGAATGGATGGATGCTGTGCTGCACAGATAGAGGTTTAATGGTGTTTTAAAATGTGCTGTGAACAAACTTTAAGATCAGAATGTGACAGGTGAACCTAGAATTTCTTGCTTTGCACAAATTTATTGCACAGATACCTTTTACTAGAAAATAGAGTTGTATGTGATGCATAGGATTGTTCCTGAATCTGGGGAGCCCTCAGTCCTCCTCAGTAAATGTCTCTGTGGTTAAGAATGACATATAGATGAGAGGCGACAGCAGTGTCAGGAGCTCTGAGAGCCACATGGCCATGGGTGATGTGATGTGACGGCTTGTCACTGCGATGTCGGTGACCTGTGGTACGTCTGCAGTGGCACGGCCTAGCTGGTGCTGCAGTAATGCCTTGACATAGTCGCAGCGCTTAGACTCTGTCATTGTATCTGACAGAATATACATATTGAATATAGGCTATTGAAACTACCTGCCCTGGGGAAGAATAATTAGTATTTTTAGATCAATACAAATGGTAGATTTACTAAAAGACCATTATATATTGTCCACTAACCCTGAGTTTTGCATTTCATTACAAAGGGTGCCTGGCAATAGAAAAGAGAGCTGCATTGCTTGGCTTATATGAGTTCTTATGATGTCCTTGCATCTTTTTGGAGAATGTTCTCCTGTCCTTTAACCTTGGTGATATCGCAATATTAAATATTTCTGGATTGTGAACATGCCAAAGCAAGGACTAGCTATAATCTTCCCCAGTAATCTTTAGATTTGGACAGTGGAGAGCTCTTCTTTGGAAGGTAAATGTCTAACAAGATTTTTAGTGTTCAAGCTGCTTTTGATTAAAATAGTAAGTTTCTCTACGGAATGCTGGAACTGAGATACAGTAACTGTTTAAAAAAAAAAGTCTGCCCTCAGTAAACATAATGGATGATTTCTCTTCAAAGGAGCTCTTATCATCTCTTCCCATTTCCCAGAGGCTGCCACAAAGCTGCCTCTTTTATTCCTCCTGCTGCTGCCGCTGCTCATCCTTCTCTCCTGCCTGCTCTCTGGAGGGCATCCTCAATCTAATACAACTGTGTCAGGAAGTATGGGGATGCAAAGTGCTGATGAGCCAAAAGTAGCCCACCTCTGCAGTGTTGTGCTTCGTCCCAACACACACCAGCCTGATTAGGGAGGCACACCATGAACCTGTGCTCACATTCCTGTGTAACCTTACGGCATATGAATTAAATTCAATGTAACTATCCAACAAAAGAAGCATGGTTGAATTATAATAAAAAGACTTATTATTGCCTCTACTGAAGTTAAATTCCTTTTATTCTTACTTCTATGTAAATCCTATTGTTCAGTGAAGTGTTTGTGTGTGAAAGCCAAAGATGGCTCTTTAAATTCAAATTGAAGTGCAAAATTGTGGGTAGTGATTGAGTATGTTTTCTAGTGGTTGTTATGATATCATGGTTATCCTGGAGATTTTTTTTTTCTGTTTTGTTGCATAGTATCAAATACACTCTGCTTACCTCGCTACTCCCTGAAATGTGCTGAGTAAAACAAACAAGGATCCCCCCCACTGCTTCGATGCCCCCCCCCACAGACACACACACACACACGAACACACAGCCTGATTTGCCTATATACTGCCTTGTGAATATACATACCAAGTCTGAGCCTTAAAATAATGAAAATGTTCAAGTTATCAAGGATGTTTTTTGGCTACACTATCATAGCTTGCAGCTTCATTCAGCTAGTTCAAATTTTATAATTCGACGGAACTTTCCACATTTGGGCCTGCAGATGAATTTTGTGTGACAGCTGATCATTGGCACGGGTCTGAAGGTTCTTATTTCTTATCTGGCAATAAATGAGCTGAAATCCCCTCTTGCAACAGTATGCAACCTGCTGAACTGCATAAATATTATGTCTCCCTAGGAACACAATAGTCGTATTTATTCCTTTATTTTGGGACTGTTTTTTCCATGTCAAATGCCGAGAGGGAGGTCTCTAGCTCTCTTAGGAGCAGATTGCAACATGTTTCAAGGCTCTGGTGAATAGATTAAAGGCTGGCAAGCTAGATCTCTCATTGAGCCACACTCTCTTACTCACACATGCGCAGACACAAAACCTACAAACACTCTAAAACCTATACCCTTAAAGCATGTATGGCTCAGAGGGCTGTGCCACTGGACTGACAGATGGTACCATGAGGCTTGGTGTTGCGCCGTTGTGATGGCTCACCCGGAGCCCCATCCACACTGCTCAGCATCACTGCAGTGCTCAGCTTGACACACAAGCCAACAGCCTTCCAGCTCACATGAGCAGATAGGCTCTGTTGACATGGCCAAGGTCAGGTTCCTCACTGACACAGTCAAAGAGCATCAACAAGCGTGAACCAAAATATGTTCAAAACTGAACTTATCATTCTTAGTTTCCGCAGGAAAATAATTTTTTGGAAAATCGTTTCCAAGCTTGGATCAGTCGTATTGGGTTCTTTTTCTGTTTACTATCGCTGCGAGAACTTTTAATTTGATTTTCCAGCTTGTACTAATCCATTTTAAAAAAACAAATAAAATCCTCGTGTACACACTGTGCTAAACTATAACCTTGGGACTGACAGTGGCTGAACGTTTTGTCAACACAGAAAATCAATGGCACAGTTGCGCATGCCTCTCTCAGATGATCAGTATATAATATATAGGTTTAAGCCGCTCATGCAGAAGGAATCTCTTTCAAAGTGATTCAGAGCATCTGAGCTCATTAAATGTTAATCAAAAAATCTATTTCGAGATCACTAGGAGATCAGTCATGAGGATTTCAGGTCAGCTGCGAGGCCGCTGCATCCGAGTACTGAGAGTTGAGTGATCAGGATGGTCCTTTTTTGCTGTGAAGTGTTTGCGCTTGACATTGGGGTTTGTCCCAATTGAAGCCGGTAACGTAACATATGTGAGTGGCTGAAGCATGAGAAAATCTCAACTGCAAAGTCTTGAGACACTTCATCCTTGAATTTTGAACTGAACACTACTCCTGGCTAGTTTTTTTTTTTTTTAATGGCGCAGAAGCAGAAATGAGGCAACCCTCTCTCACAGTGGCTTTTTGCAACACATGCACTGTCCTTTCCATTATTCATGATGTGTTTTCACTGACAGTGCCTTGAACCATGAGGAGTACTCCTGTCTGTCTTTTCCAGAAAGAGCCCTGTGGAATGAGAGAACGTGTACCTGAGGTGCACACACTAAAAAAGCCTGTTCTCATCTGCTTTTGGAGAAAATCACATGTCGTAGATTGTGTGGCTCTCATTGAAGATGGAAAAAGTTCATATGGCTGATTAACTCATGGAGCATTTCCAGTGTAAAATTATATGCAACTCCAGAGTTCCCTGTATTAAGGAGGAATCAAGCAGCCAGACTGTCATTAAGATAAGAGCTTTTTTCCCTCTCTAGACTCTAGGAAATTGTCTACTGAGGTTACTTTATCTAGCAAAGCATGTTTAAATTATTGCCTCTCTTTTTGTTTGGTATTGGGTTGCATTTTATTTTGTTTTATTACTTTTTTTAATTACTATTTGTTTTTGTTTTAGATGCAAACCAATACATTACATTTCACTTACCAGCCTACTTTGTTTACTTATTTGTCCCTGTTGAGAACATTTTTTAAATACTACTCTCTTTTTTTCTACTATTGAAACAATCCTCAGTGCAGATTTCGAGTTTCCAACCTACTGCACTGGGCTATGCCTCCAAATGAGTCTTGATGTGGCAAATGTTGCTTGCACATGCAAGCCCTGTTGGGGCTGTTGGATGAGCTTAGAAAAAAATAAGATTATTTTTATAAGCATCTTGAAAGTGCAAACTCTCAGCATACATTATTTTGCACAATGGAAGGCAAACATGCAAGAGTATGAAAAGTGACCATAGCATTTTTTTTTTTGAGTGGATTCAAACTCATCATAAAATGGAGCAAAAGTAAGGGTCGTCTGCTTGCACGTTGAATTTTGCTCCTGGATATCTTTGTTTGCAGTCGTGGTTTAAAAAATATGGTTAGCATTAGTGAGATAAAGTTAAATGCAAAGTCAGTGTGATTAAACAAAACAATGTCCCTCTGCTTTTAAGGGCATCAGCATTATTGTCATCATCCACTTACTGTGTTGAAGCACGCATGGACATGTATTAGCATTTACAGGCTTGGTGAGTCAGAGATATTTGTACCTTGATTAACATGAACTATTGTTAAGAGCATTAGTAGAAATAATACGACATGAACAGAGTAGAAACGTAGTGAACTGCAGGATTCGCTCCAAAGCCTCAAGCTATGAATCATCTTAATGTAATGTTTGCCAGCTAGTGGAAATGAGTCAAATTTGTTCCACAGTGAAATATGCAACACACTGATACTCCTCCTATGATCAGGCTGGTGTACAATTAAAACCATTTTGTTTCCATGCAGGAGCCGCATTAAAACATGGTCAGATAATCAGCCATTTGTACGACTACATGTACACAACAGATCGCTCCTTAATAGACAGCCTTTCTCACTGTTCTTAAAGACTCATATTGGAGATTGTATTGTTTTGTAGATATGATGATATCTTCTTCTAAAAATATGACTCATTTTTGGAATTGTAAAATGCACAGTTAGAGTGTTAAGAGTGTTGATGTGTGCTTAGTTAGTTCCACCTCTGTTCTTATTACCTTAAATGAAGACATGGGTAGAGGACAAAAGGAAATCAGATATCTGCACCAGCATGTTAAGCAGAATCTCAGCCACAAAGGAGAAACTCTGTATATCTAACGAAGCACAATGGATGAAAATATAATGTATGCAAATGAGGGAAACAGACAAAGAGCTTATTCTTCTCTCTGCGGTCTGCCGACTATATCAGATTCCTAACTATCTTCTCATCCCATTCAATGCACTCAGGCTACATTATATCAAAACATGTTTCCAGTTCCTTCTTGCTGTATTGCAAGGGTTTAAATAAAACTGTGCATTCAAATTTTGCGCAATCTGAATGTGCATGGTCTTACCCTGATTGGGTGATTGATGCCAGAATGAACCGTTTGAGAAATCACTGATTAACATTTGTTAATTAAAACAGGTGAAATTAGTCTTGAATACGTGGTGTCACTTCATGTCTGTCTATTGTATTCATTTTCAGGACTGCTTTAAATTATCTTACATGACAAATTTTCCATCAAGTACAATAATTTAACTCCTTATGAAAATGTTTTGCTCTGGGTTTGTCTGAACTGCATACCTCCTGGGGTTATTTTTGAGGGGAGGGGGTTGCTTACCTGGTAATAAAAAAGGTACATGTTAAAAGCCTTTGATATTTTTTTTACTAGGTTTAACTTCTATATGTTGTTTTTTTGCAGATTCATGGATCTTTGCGAAGGAAGATTGAGGGGCATGCCCCAGGACAAATACCAAAGCAAAATGGCCTCTCCTGTGGTTTCTCTGGATCCGACTTTAAGCGGGCCCGTGTGGACCACAACTTAGCCCAGTCCCATTCTCTGCAAGGCTCCTCAGCCATGGGCATGCAGAGGAAGAATTACATGATGCCTCATGCACTGGGGTCAAACATATTCAACATGACCCTGAAAGAAATGAAGAAAGAGCCCTCTGAGATCCAGTCTTGTGACCAGTCAAATGCAGAGATGATGTTTGACTTCAAAGATGAAAGTCAGATTGATCCAGAGCTCCAGGATCTCTTTGATGAACTGACAAAGACGGTGCCTACGCTGAATGACCTGGAGTTTGAAAAGATGCTAAAGCAGGACGATACATTTGGCTTGGATCTAGGACGGCCAAGCTCGGCGGGAGCAGCTGCCAGTCTGTGCTCTCCACTGGAGAAGCCGATAAAGACAGAGCACTCACCAGATTTTGGGCAGGCTCATTGTGGCTCACCACAGCTTCGACCGGCTTCTGCAGGACCCACTTTCACATTGACCAGCACGTCTTCAACCACCACATCGCAAAAAGCTAACACCCAGGCAGGACACCCAAGGATGCCCTGCTGGCCTGAAATATCTCATGCAGAGCAGCTAAAGCAGATGGCAGCAAACCAGCAGCAACCGAATTCTCTTCTCCATCACCACCACCAAACCCCACCTGTGGCCCTGACCAGCTGGGCTCCTGCCATGAGCACCCACTCCTCCACCAGCACCTTCCCTCAAGACAAGGTCTCTAGCCCAGTTCCACTCAACCAGCACATGATTGGGTCTCACAATAAAGGGATCAACAACTGTCTCTTCAAATCAACTAGCCACAATGGCTCCAATCATTTGGACATGAAGGTTCTCAGCACCAAGCCTACATTGCATTTCAGTCCCAAAGTACCCCATTCTGCCAGCCAGCCCATGTCTATCATGACAAACCCAGTGAACAAGACAGAACAGCAGCAACAGTCACCTTCACCGGGCCCACATCAGCCACATTCAGGTCTCCATTTCCAGAACCAACAAATCCCCACATCAGGAGCCCTTTGTCTGCAAACCAAGACTGCTCACGGAGGGCTGCCTTTCAGACTGTCACAGCAGCGGCAGGTAAGGTCTCTGTCCAAAATTCCTTTACACATGATTGCCCTTATCTGAAAACACTATTTTAACTTTTTAGCTCTACAGCAGGACGGCTTCCACAATTAAGAGATTTGATGTAACATGTGCCCATAGCGGCATATCAAGCATAGCTAGTGCCATGAAATACTGAGACCAGTATGACTACTTATATGTAGTGTCAGAAGGTCAAATATTTTGTGTTTGATCCACAGAATGTTTCATTTTTGTATTTTACTGCACTTTATAAACAAACTCAATAACAGCACAGACTGCCTTTTTTTTCTGCCGAAAGTCTAGTAAGATAATCCAAAGCACAATCAAACGTACTCATTTAGTTCTCCTGCTGGCATCTTCAGTTTGCTTGCAGCAGCCAACCTGCTGTCTAAAACAGCTACAATGCAGCTCTGTTTATTCTGCGACTTTATTGTTCTTGCTAATGTCTGTGTGTGTGCGTTTGACGATGACACAGATTGCCAGAGCATGGTAGATTATCATGCAGGACTTCTAATTTCTCTGCTTGTCATGGTGGCTCCCTGTCAGGGCACAGATATGCACAGCGGGATTTGCTAATTGGAGGTTGTTAGCTACAAGGGACAAGTGGTGGAAAATGACAGTAATCTGCTTAGCCTAGTGCCGGAGGTTGAATCACTGATTTGTTATGATTGGAGAGATTTAGACCCTCCCCTCTTTCATTTTTTGCACCAACAATATCTGTAGCTGTCTTTGTGTGAAATGATAATGCAAGCCCCACAACAGAGCTCTCATAACCTCTACAGATCAAGGGAAGTGCTTGGGTTACTGGGAGAGGGTGGGAAGAAGGAGAGAGGGAGGGAGTTATGCAGACATGGAAGTAAACGAGGTAGGATCATGACAATTACATCAACACATCAAAACAGGACCAGTTTTACCACTGCTAGAGCTATTTACACTTTAAACAGTGGCTGATATCAGAAGCCTTACATAAATGTTTGAGACAGAAATACACAGGCTTTAAGGTTGGTAAATGATTTAAATAGGCAAAAAAAAGGCATTTTCTGGGCTCAGATTAACCCCATTTCACAACATTTGAAGCAAATGTACTGGCTGTCGTAATAGTGACAGTAGCATTAGTGTTGCATTAGAGATAATAAGCAATTTTAATAAAATATGTACTAACCTTTCCAGTTTTAAAGTATTGTGGCATGTTTTATAGCTAAATTGTAAGCAGCAGCAACTTAGTATGTAATTTAAAAAGGATAGCAGTGAGAGAAAAGGGGAGGACACTTAACAGAGCTGGATATCAAATAATGAAAAAGACTTGTGAGTTTGTTGAATTATTAAATATTATTTCAGAGCTCCATAAAGTAAAATCTCTTTCACCTACAGTTTTTTAAAAGTTTGTGAGGGGTTAAGGGCTTGGTGAGACAGCTTTCCCAAAGAGATTATTTTTTAATGTGGAGTTTATTTGACCGAATAACCAGCACGTAGCTATGGATATGATAGGGCTGGATTTGCGGATAATAAAAAAAGACCTTTATAATTAATAGACACTATTTATAATTTCAAGTCATGCTAAAAAGTGCTGAAAATGGTGTTTGTAAATTTTAGCCAGCATGGACAGGGTTAAGAGTCCAGCTAATGAGAGAGGGACAGCTTATAGAGAGGAGAAAAAGAGTCTCTTCCCACAGTGAACTGAATTAGTAATGCCAGAGAAATAAAGGTCCTGAAAGAGTGCCCTGATCCCCTGTGTAACACAAGCAACTAGCAGTGGGCTTCCTTCCACTGCCTGAAGCTGGAGACCGTTATTAAAGCATGCACGTTCAAACATGTTTGAAGCTTCTTACTAATAATCAGTTTCTGAATCAAACCTGACGAAATTCAAATCCACCACTGCACAAACCTCTAAGGTTGCACAATATTCACTTCACCCACTTAAAGTACTCGTACGAGTACATTCTGGAGCAGCGTACACTAGAGGACACTAATGCATTATGAAACCTGAGTTACTGTGGTTGGTGGCAATGCTGTCTCAAGGACAAAATTTTGTGTTGCTAGTTTCACCAGTTGTGTAGCTGTCTTGTGTGTTTTGGCTAAAGAAAAAATACTTTGGGGTGTAATATGAGTGCTAATAAAGAATGAGGCAATCCTACAGGTCTTTATTATTTTAAATTTCTGAAATATTGCAGCAGTGGAAAAAGTACTGCTTTCCTCACAATGAAAAGAAATAAGATCTGTATGGAGTTTTCGGTTTCAGAAAGATCTTTCAGGGAAACAAAGAAAAAAGGGTTTTCTAGCACAACATATGTTAGTGAAACTTAAGCTTTTTAGTTCTTTAATGACTCAAGTCAAGTAGTTACTGAATATTTTTCCATAATAGATATCTTTATAGCAATATATTGACCTATATTTACATTTTTTATTATTTCAAATTCAGCCGTGTACACATGCGTTACAAATATTTGTCAGACAGTCTTATCCAAAGCGACATCCGTATTTTCTCGGGATTAGATCAAATGAAGACATTTGACAGCGATTTCATCATCCCATAGTGTTTAGTTTCAACTAAAGCCAATTCCTATTTTAATACTACACACAAACTTTCTGGAGAATACTGTCCTTACTGAAATGCTTGAACCCAGTAGCCACAGTAGTTGAATGCTCACAGTGCATGCCACAGAATCTGGCTGCAGACCTGAGCTGGATGTCATACCCCGTCTCCCACATTTCCTTTCTGTTTTATCACTACACCAACTGTCGAGTAACGGCAAACATGGAATAGAACTCAAAACTAAGGCAACATCTAAAAATAAAGGTTCACTCAAAGTAAATAAGGACTCCTCAACTTTTGTTGTTGATCTTGTGGCACCAGATCCTTTAGTTAGGATAAGAGCGGGGCCATAGGGGTTGAGCCTACCAGGTCACTCCAGCAGTGCTGTGAAGGGAGTACTTGTTTCCTGGGAAAGGGAGCTGCGGCCAAGTCCAGATGCCGAGGCGCTCCCCAGGGACAGCATCCTGAGACCAGACTGGAGGAAGTGCAGTGTGAGAGCCGGCGAGGCTGGGCCTGGATCACTGTCAGCTGCCTGCGCTGCCGCAGGATGGGAGACTAAATCACTCCGCTCCTTCTCTCAAGCCTGAGCCACATGTGGTATTCATTTACAAAAAACTTGTGAAGAATGGAAGGGGGGAAAACATGGAAAACAGCTTTGTGACACATCAGGATGACAGAGGATTACTCAGTTGTACATGCTAAAACACCCCTCATTGGGTCTTTTCTTACAACAAAGATGGATCAAGCTCTCTTCAATTTGCCTCTGTGGGGAACAAGTCTTTGAAGGTCACGTTTTCTTATAGACTCAGTAAATGGATAAAGTAAATCAAAACCAGTGACTCTGCTTTCTACTGTAAGAGGAGAAACCACTGTTTTGATGTTTCAGTCCCTGTGTAACCTCATTGCCATGCTTGGTTTGCTGTGTGGGTTGAACTCGGGCAGAGAAGGCGAATATTAGCTTACGTGAAGTGGCTTGTGACTCCTGATGAGTTTCGGCTTCCCTTATTCTCTAATTCTGTCTCGTTAGTTCACCAAATTTCAGTCCATTCATTATCATTCACTAAGACTAGGAGACACACACACACACACACATTCTTCCCTTTTTTTTCTTCAGAAAATCACAAAGCTACTACCCTGTAGATATTCACTCTCTGCAAAGACTCTGTCCTTAAGTAGTAGCTTCTGGTAAATTCACTGTTGGATTTCTAATCCATTTTACCCTGGGAAACATTTTAAGTCAACATAATGACTGACACTGTATACACAGTATGTGTTGACTTGGATTTGGTGCACATTAACCTCCTTCATGACAAATGTTCGCACTTGCTGCAAGCTTGTGTGTTGTGAGGGTGTCCACATGAAAGGCTAGTTTTATTTGGAGCGCTTGGATGGTCGCCACAGCTGTCTAAAAAAGCTAAAGAAAATATGAAATGCAAGGACTGTAACATCTTAAGCACCATGGTATTCACATGGTGAAAGATTATCTGCAGCAACAAAAAAAAGCATACACTGAGGACAAAACTTTAAACAAAAAGCTAGTTTGGATCTCTCAATTCTTGCGCTGTAGACTACAACATTTTAATCAGTGATAGTGTCAGGAGCCAAATGGGTTTCTAGAGGATGGAATACCTCCTTGCCAAAAACAACACAGTGATCAGTAAGGGAGAGCCTATTAAATGGAGGTAGTCATGGTGCTGGCGCTTAACTTCCCATCGGCACACATTTCCTGCTGTCTCAGGGATTCTTTCCACTCTCTTTAGACACAATTATCAGGGGAGAGGCAGGCCTTGAGGACGACTTGAAACACCCCCCCGCCCCGCACCACCCCCAACAAAAAAAAAAGAAGAAGAGGGAAAAAAAAGCCCCCTCCATTTTTCCCTTTTTCATCTGCAGAGGGAGTAGCCTTGACCACATTCTGGAGGTTGAATAGCATCTTTGACACAGATATATGATGTCTTGTAGAGTTTTGCCCCCTAGTGGCATGCCTGTGTTGTTGCAATGTTTTGATTTTGTGCTTTGACTGAGAGTAATGTAAGACCTTTCTATTGTCTCTTTTTCAAAGGGTGTTCCTGTTGGTCCAAGGCTGCCCACTAATGGAAGCTTAGGAGTCATTTCAGCCCAGTCACAGCCACGACCCCCAGCCCCAAACAACCAGCAGAAAGGGCCTCCAAAAACACAGGCCATGCATAGACAGCTCAACCAACCGCAGCATACCATCTGCAATCCAGTAAGCTGCATTTACATCATACCGTTTTCACTGAATAATTAAGACTGATTTAATTAATCATATGAATATAGTATTTAGAACACTGTTTTTACTTTTAAGGACAAAGACAACACACATGATCAGTTTAGTCGTCACCTGACAAGACCACCGCCAGATTACAAGCAGTCAAGAAGTATAGCTGGAGTTCAGCAGGGAAACATCTTCCCAGGTACTTTAAGTTTCTAATGATTAAGGAATGCTTTACATGCTAACAAACAATGATAATAAAAAAACCCACTTTTTTTCTTTATCTGATGTTTCTTCAGGTCAAAACTCCACCCAGTGTCCTAACAGTGGCCCTGAGAAGACCCTACAGTCTTGTCACCTTGCAATTGGTTCTGCTTCAAAGATGAGTGGTTCACCATCAGACCGCAGATTTGCTATTGGGACAGATTGTCACCCCAGTTCTTGTGTCAGCCAATGCCAGCAGCAAAACAGTCACAGTCAAATTCGACTGAATCCGAGTAAACCCAGGTTCCAGGGCCCAAACACACAAGAAAAGTCTTTTGGGATAAACAGTGTGCCAGGTGCACAGCACCAGAGAGCAACACCTCACTTGCGTTCCTCTGTGCCAGGACAGGGTGTACGAGGCTTGGTGACAAATGTCAACATGGGCTGGGGTTCAGCCAACAAGCAAGTGACACCTGGACTCTGTATTAGGCAGCTACCCAACCCACTACAGTCCCAGGGTGTGCAGGACTTGCCGAACCATCCTTTCCAACAGAGACACATTGCCCCTCCCAACCAGGTAGCACCAGACATCAGCATGCACGCTCTAAACCCTCCACTAAGAGACATAGGCCAGAGAGTAAGTCAGGCAATGATGGGTTCTCCCCCAGCCATGGGAAACCTTAACCAGGCCTCACCTGAACCGAGGATACCAGCAGGGAACTTTACAGAGCCCAGTCCCAGCTCTAGCAGCTACCATAATAACAGAACCAACCGTCTGACCTTTGACTTCCTCCCAGAGGGAGACAACACAGTTCCGGGAATCAATGCAGACTCAGACTTCATAGATTCCCTGCTCAAATCGGGCTCTGGAAATGATGACTGGATGAAAGATATAAATTTGGATGAGATTCTCGGTAGCCACTCGTGAATTTGGGTCACAAATGACTAAAAATGGACCCACAGCTCACAGCTTGTAGAGGCATGTAAGGTATGTAAGGTGAAGAGGATTACAGTTGTAAGTAATGTTAAAACGGACTTTTATAGACTCATTATTATTACCCAGATATACTGAATTGCTTTGTATTGTATTTACTGTGAAAATCAATTGTGTTCTGTTCTAAGTACTCTGCATATTTCTTCCTGGTGTATTGGCCAAGAAATTGCTTTTCTATGCAGTCACTGTTTTTGTGGTCTGTGCTCTGTGCTGTCTTATAGAGTAAAATACAAAATTCACACTGTGAAAAGAAAATATTGCTGTTATTTTCCTTTTCATTCTGGTTTGTGTTTCAGAGTCTAGCATCACGTGGTATTAGCTTTCCAATGTTTTGCTGCCAGACACAAGTGATCTTGCAAAAGCATTTTTTTCCCCTTTACTTCCTTCTTGTTCAAACCTTTTCATCTGTGGTAGTTACAGTTTAAATTATGTAACCATTATTTTTTTCATGTTATATTTAATAATTATTGGAATAGTAATTAGACATTATATTACATGTAATTAATAAAATTTATTTGACTCAAGTTTTGCTTTTGTTGACTTTATTTAATAATGAATAGTTTGGTTTACAACATGTCATTCTTCCAACTCAAGTGCATGTAGATACTCATAAAGGATGCTTTGATGTCACGTTGTTAAACACACCGGGTAAGGCAATTTCCCACTTTACAGGATTAATGTGTTGAAATGGCACACTTTAACCCATATGACAACCTTTTCATAAAACTAAAAAAGTAGTGTTCAGTGCTTAAACTTAGTGCCTAAAAAATATTTAAGGCACTAAAGAAGCTTTTTGATTGTTTCTTTGTATCTACCTAAATCTGCCCAAGCAGCGTTTGGTATCTAAAGCTAACCAGCAAATAAAAGCAAAAGTGAAAGATGGATGGAAACAAGTCAGCACAGCGACTGAATACCAAAGAAACAAAACCTAAACTGTTTTCTCCAGGCTGACAAACATGCGATTATAAGTATTCATTTTGTCCCCAAAACACAGACAAGATATTCTGGAAGTCATTTTTGAACATATAAATCAAACGAGGACAGCCTTCTTTGATCTTCAGTATTGTCAAAATTAGGAGCATCCTATCTAAGAGTGAGAAAAAAGAAAAATACTGCATGCATACATGTAGTCCTTCTACTCTGGACTATTCTTTATTAGGGTGTCTCAGTACCACACTGAGAGAAGTGAGGCGAAGGTGTGCGATACTGAAAAGAAAGAGAGAGATGATTCCTGTATGATTTTTTTTCCAATACAAACATCAGCTTTTAAAACAAAATGTTCAGCACTGCCTGAACTGAAATAACCATTATTCTAGATAATTACACCTGCAGATGAGTGTTGCTGATTGACTGTAATATTGTTATGTAATGATAATTTGCACAAAATGTCATTGAACTCTACACAGCAGAAATTATACTGGTTATGTATTTTAGCCAATAACACTCATGATTACAAAATAAAACATGAGAAGCCTGGAAATTGTTTAAGTCTTCTCTGAAGTAATGGCACAAATAATTATAATAATCAAAAATGTATCGAAATGAATGACTTACAGAGAGTAAGTCTCACCCCAACTGGTTGCGGCAGATGACCCCCCCCCTTTCTTTGCCTGGTTCTGCCAGAGGTTTCTTCCTGTTAAAAGGGAGTTTTTCCTTCCCACTGTCGCCAAAGGGGGTCATATGACTGCTGGGTTTTTCTCTGTATGTACTATTGTACGGTCTACCTTACAATATAAAGCACCTTGAGGTGACTGTTGTTCTGATTTGGTGCTGTATAAATAGAATTGAACTGAATATTAAAATGTGTCCAAGTGCATTTAAAAAGATTTCCTTTTCAAATATAACCAAACAGATGTTTTTAATCACATGTATAAGATGGAAATTACTTGGGGATAGTTGTCCCACAACACAATACAAATATGTCAAACGGAACAAAAACATATCTAAGAACAAAGTTAAAGATACTAAAAAAAAGAAATGTATTTGTTTAAATGCAAAAGTATCCGTGTGTGTTTTGGGACGGTGCATCTCAGAAAACTACAATACCCTTGAAAACTGTGTCAGAGTTTACGCAGATGTTTTGCATTGGGGGTAAGTTCATGCATTGATCTAAAGTCTTTGGCCTGATGTAAGAACCAAATTGGATTTTATTAAGATAAGATAATGCACTGGCATGTAACTGTCCTGTTCTGCCTCTCGGTCAGGTGAGCCACGTAAACTTTACCGATTGCTTTGAAAGACATGTCACCATCAACAATGAAAAGTTATTAAAATATAAAGAACACAAACAAATTATCCTAGGGAATTAGAATTGTTTTAGGTCCAGTCTATTCTTTGTTTTTGCTTTTTGTTGTTGTTGTTGTTTTTGTCATTGTCTTGCTATTTTCAGAGTTATCTTTTCAGAGTTTCAGTAGGTAAACTGCTCATTTGGTGAAAAAATTATAATAAAGTAATAATAAATCTTTGCTTAAAATTTCATATATAGACATTTATGAATACAATAAAATATAGAAAACAGATGTGTGTAGTATACAGGTTACCATGCGGTTCAACAACGTATTAGCATAAGAGCATTTATTTAAGTAACAATTCTAGTGTTTTCCCCAATTATCCCTGACACCATAATGCCGCTCGAGGCGGGGCTAAACGTGAGCAGTCAGGGTTCCCTCATGTTTTTTGGCTTGATGTTGATGGAGTGCGTTGTAGTTACATACTGTGACCACAAGAGGGAATCAACATATCTTTCTGCTCAAGTTAACCTTTTCAGTGTTCACTTCCAAGGCTTTTAATTTGAAGCTGAAAGTCTTTTAAAGTGAAAGTTTCAAAAACCTTTAGGTGAGCGTCGGTTTAGCTCACTGTTTAGCTCGCGTCCGACCCCCTGCCCTGTGACGCATGTCTTCCCCACTCTCCTTCCTCCGCGTTTCTGTCAGTCTTCACTGTTCCTATCGAAAATGAAGCCATAAAAAGGCCCAAAAAAGTTTCAGGTGAATGCTGAAATAAAATAGCTTGTTTCAGTAAAATTTATTGTTTATTGTTGAAAATGTTAACCTTCATTAATTTCAGTTGTAGTTTAAATCATTTTAATAATAGTAATAGGTTTATATAAAATGTAATAATTATTTTAAAAGTGTATATAACTCACTAGCTATAGTAATGCATTTCTATATATATTTCAGAGTATCCCCCTTCGAAGTATTCTTTTTGAAACCGGCATCACTATGTATAACTGGATTCAGTAAAATGGGTATGAAGCTTCAAGTAAATTGCATATAAAAGTTAGTTGATAGAAAAATGTAAATCAAATTAATTAATCGAAATACACAGCACGTAGTCCGGTGCTAAAGTGGTATGACCAATGAATTTTATTTTGACATTCAGCGGAAGTATCACTTCTCTGCATTGACCAAATACCTTGAGATGCTACCCTCACAACAGTTCCACAGTTTGACCACTAGAGGGCTAACCGTTCGAGATTAAAGGGTGGTCTGTTCCTTCCGGTATAGCCTAAACTCCAGTTTACTTGTTGGAAAAGGTTTGTTTAGTACTTTACGGGTTACTTCTTTTTTTTTTTTTTTTTTTTAAATTTTTTTTTTTTTT
>VUQG01045289.1:5074-19276 GCA_015106755.1 Etia nguti | reverse complement strand
TTGGAGACCCCCCCCCCCCCCCCCCCCCCCAGGGATTTGTTGAACACAAATCACACGGAGAGTGGTTGGGCAAAATCCTGCACACCGTCCAATAACTTTGAGAGGGTAAAGAGAACTCTGTAGTAAAAGTAATGAAAAAAGTACATTTGATTCAATATTTTATGAATCTGTGTAATTTACCATCTGTGTTTTCTTTTACACTGACTGAAACTCAGCAAGTCCTCCAGCTATACAGTTACACTGCTCATTTGTCATGCTACCATCTGAAAAGCCCCATACCAGTTTACACAATTTATTCTCATTCAAGTCGAATAAGTGTATTTCACTAAGTGTTGAAAATGTCAATTTAATAATCTTCACAATTATTATAATGACTAGTAAGAAAAATATCTTTATAAGCATTGTTATTCCCCAGATCTTTTATCTATCCTCTTTTGAGAAACAGACAGAAACAGACAAAACATAGATGAAAACAAAAACGGAGAAAACTGTTCACAACAAAATGTTAAACCTTCAGTCATGATTCTTTCTTAATTTCTTTTGGATTGATTTCCTTACAGCAGGCTGCTGAGCCTTTAATTCAGTATTACATTGAAAATATTTTTGTAGAAAACAGAAATGGGCTGTGGCAAATGTTTTCTTTTGAACACATTTTTTTTTTCCTTATTAAACATTAATTTATATTCAGAAACACAATGCTGAATTCACCTCCAGCCTGAATGGATGTGCGTAAAAAAGACACAGCTGGAGAGAGACAAAGAGAGAAATATGTGCGCGCACACACACACACACACACACACACACAAACAGGCAAACAAACACTGACGGGTGCCTCTTATCTTCTAAACAGCTTGAAGAAGCACAGTATGTGTGTGTGTGTGTGTGTGTGTGTGTGTGTGTGTGTGTGTAGACCTGAGGCAGTGTAATCAGTCTCAGTGAGTTTGAGTCCCTGCAGTTTCCTCTCAAGGTCACAATATGAACTCTGTTGGCTCTGACTGACTGTCTGCTTTACAGTCGGTGGGACTGTTACAGGGCTGCTGATGACATCATTAACACTGTGACATTATTAAAAAAACTTCTTCCACCACAGATCGTTCTTACGCTTCTGCCTTTTCTGTCCGCTGGCATAGCTCTTTGGTTACCATGGATATGTACATGCAGATGCTTCACTGGTTGCTTTTCTTCAGTGCAGTGAACTTCCAGGTCTCCTAACTCATGTATGGCTGCAAGGGAGCAGTCTATACATGATTTACAAATAATAGAACTGTATGATTCAGGATACTTAGTGAAGTTTGAAATGCAGGTTTTCATACAGAAAATTGTATGTTAATAGCAAACCACCTTTGTTTGACTGTAAGTGTCTCTGATTGCTCTGGAGGAATTTTGGCCCGCTTATCTTTACGCGTTGCTTGTTTGACATTCTGCCGTTCTCTTAAGGTCCCATCACAGAATTTAAAGTCTCAGCTTTCACAATTTGAGTCAATTTGAGTCTTTTTTTTCATCTATTATGTTGAAGAGTTTGTGCTGTACTTGGATCATTGTCATGTTGAGTGGTCCTACTGTAGCCAAGCTTTAACTGCCAGACGGACGGCCTCGCATTCAAATGCTTGATATAGAGAGGAGTTCATGGTTGAGTCCTGTGGCTTCAAGAACAAGCCCAAATCGTCACCCCTCCACCACTGTGCTTGATTGTTGGTATGAGGTGTAGGGCATTATGGCCACACATCTCCTGATAACCCTTCCAATGATGCCATACTTGTTCAGTCTTCTTCAGTTTGTCATTAACTTTATTATTTAACCTGCTAACTGGGCTTGATGAATCTGAAATGTAGTTTTTGGGTTTTGTTTGCAGCTTCTCCGAGGCTTGGAAGTTCTGACCTCTGAGTGAATTTGCTGGAAAAGATGGAAAGACAAAAACTTCTCCTTTTATACAGATGCTTAGGTTTGCTGATTACGTGAGTGCTGATTAACACTTGATTAGCAGCACTGGGCTGGTCCTCAACCTCCTAATTCCTCTTAATTGGAAGCATTCTTTTTCACAGGAGTGCATAGAGTACTCTGAAAACTGACTTTCTCACATGACTGTACATAAGATAACTTTCACTGAATGTCTACTTAATACCATGAAACAGTTAAATGAGATCAGTTGGGACTATCTAGCACTATAACACATGCAGCAGCATAGCCTTAAAGTAAGGATAAATTGGTGCGATATATCCAATAGTAAAAAATCATAAAACAACTTCTCAGTCAGTGTTGGCACAGTCTAGTCAGCCTTACTCTCACAGTCTGACTGTCAATACCAAGGTTCAAGGGTAAAAGAATTAAACCTTTTCATTTAAAACTTCATCATACACCAAAACTTTGTGGGAAATAAACAATTCATTGACAAAAACAAAAAATATTTATTTTTTTATGTCTACTAGCAAAACTGACTAAAATAAAAATAATATTTTTAGAAAGTGTCTTCAGTTTGACTTTTTGTTAAACTGTGTAAACCTAACATGTATGAGAAAGCATTTGTGCATTTTTAATGAGACCGAGGTTTCCACATAATTGTGAGTAAAAAAATATTTTTTAAATAGCCTTTGTAAACCTCGGCTGACAAATATACTCGTATTAGAATTCAGATTAAGAAAACATTAATGGTCAAATGAGCAAACACACATCTGAAATTGAAAAACAAAACTGAAATAAATATAAAAACTTGCTGTGCAATGACTAATATTTCTGGTGACCCCGACTCATTTGGCCCTCTCGCTGGTTTGCTGACCCCTGTGCGTGTGTGCTCTGTCACTGCTATCAGCCTGGTTCTTTATACATCTGTTTCAGTGGTGCTCACAGTTTGTTTTCACACTCTGACTCACGTGCCGCTGCCTCATCTCTCGTGTTATGTGATCAGTGCTGTGTGTTTGCTTGTTTGGCTTCTGCGTGTTTGTCGGCAAGATTACACAAACACGGCTGAGCCAGATTTCATGGCGGTGGAGAGACGGTGGAGAGATATGGCATGATCAAAGGAAGAATACGTTGAATTTTGGTCCTGATCAGTTTTCATAAGTTTTATAAATAAGGCACTGGCATTGGTGGAAGGTATAATCTCAATCAAGGTGTGGTCTGCTGGTTTACTGTCTCTGTTTCAGTATGGGTCACTGGAATACTCACCTTTTTTGTCCTTTCTGTTTCAGCGGTGGTCAGTGCCATCCCGGTGCCAACCCTGGACTCCTCCCAGTATCCCGGGATTCTGCCTTCTCCTTCGTGTGGCTTCACTCACAACAAGTTTAGCCTGAGACCAATGCCTTTCCCCAGCCTGACTGTGGACAGAGGATACACACCAGGTACCATCACTATACTTCTAATAGTACTGCAGCAAAAATAAGTCTGAAAAAACTGCCACTGCACAGACAACAGGTAGTTCTGTGGCCACCAGAAGGCAACGAAAGGTGTGACAGAAAGCTCTGAGGTCTACTTTCTACACTTTCTTATTTCCATGTGATATATTCATATTAACCTTTACTTTATGTTGTGCCAACAGCATAAACTGCTGTTGTTTGCACGGTCAGCAAAGCAGATTTCTTCCTATGTATAGTTATAACTGAACACTGGGGCCAAGAAACACGTTGTTGGTTACCAATATTAGTTCATTTGATTTGACCGTTGATACAAATTCCTTCTTTCGGCGTTCCAGCAATCATGACATTACAGGTCTGCATTTACAAATGTAGAGGATGTCCTTTTTCAATATTAAAACAACATCTTGCTAGTTAAGACATGTAAAATGAGTAAGCTAATCAGTGACACTAAGTAAATTTTAGAAAATAAAATATTACAAAGTGACAGTTGCAGTAACATTGCAGGTACATCACTTTGTTGTATGTTGAATGTGACACATGAAACAACCAAAGCGACAACATGATTTCGCACTCACAAGAGGATGATGAAATGAACGTAACATATTTGTATTTATAATGAATCTTTCTTAAAAAACCATATAGATGTTGATAACCGCTGTATATGTGATGATGTTCGTGCAAATTTTAGTTCAGTGCCACACGCTAAGGAGGAGATACAGACATACATCATAGTCATTGTATAAATTTGTCAACTAAACATGAAACATTAAATATTTTTATTATTATTATTATTTATTTGTAAATATTTTTCAAGCCAAATTGTTGAGTTAATGTTAGCTTACCTAGCTAGCCTGCAGATGTTTGAATGTATGACAGACACCTGTTATATTAAAATCAATGGTTGTTTGTATTTGTTAACCTCTGTGTAAAATCAAGGAGCCATACTTATTGAAAAATAAATCTGTTGCCAAAGTAACGGCGATCAAATAGTGAAAATTTGAATGGCAGCAGTGAGGGGGCGGGGCCTAACGATTTGTCGAACTAATATGAGAGAAAATCTGAGCACATTATCATGCTACATGTGTATATGCTAATATTAATACAAGGTGTTATGCATGTAGAACTGTCATAGATAGAAGTAAACATGTAACTTTTCCAACTCTCTGCCCACTGTTCCTTCCCTTTATCTCCCTGTTGTATTCAAGTCTCGGTTTGCTGCAGAGCTAAATGGTAAACGGCATGGTGGGGAGCAGTAATTCAGTAATTCAATAATTGGCTAATTCCTGGTTGGCTTGTATCAGTGATTTAACAACAGCAGAGAGAGGAGAGGAGAGGCTTCAGAGTCAGTGGACGGCCTGACACACCGCGAGGGTTGATCGCTGCTGGCAAAGCACACAAGAGCGGAGGCGGGTGGGGCAGCTAATGATAGAGGGAGGCAAATATAATGAGAAAGCTGTTAATGAAGGAAAAACGTTAGAGACATACACGCAATGAGATACAACAATGAACTCTGCTGATTATAAAGGAAAAGATAGAAGATTAGGGCCAGAACGAGTCAACTATGTTCCCCAAATAACACAGATAGTAGCAATACCCAATCAGGGAGCTTTAGACTCTACTGCTATGTGGCTAATTAAACTTAGACATTGATCCCTGTAGAACTTCTTAGATAAATTTAAGTCAATTCATTAGCATGCTAAAACACTGAATCCTCCTGAATCTTGATGGTTACACCAGCATGCTCTTTAAATCCAAATGATCCAATTCATCTGCTTTCTGCTCTGAACAACTTAATGTTTATGTACTTTATAGCGCTTGTCTTTTTCAAGTAGATGTTAGCCATCGTCTCAAAGTCTTTTGGATGAAGAATCCTTTGGAATGTTTAGAAGGAAATTTCTGTACATCCTTTCATGCATTTGGTAGCCCTGGACATGATCACAGAAGCTGCGTGGTGTGGCTGAAAGAGTTCCACCATGTTCCTATTACCATGCCATCTCATGTCACATGACAGTATTTTGGTCATGTGTTAAAATGTATCTATTTTTTCTCTTTTTAGTCCAGGCTTACATTGTGTGTTCACTCTGTGCTAACCCTAATTCATGTACATAACCGAAACCCAAGTAGAAGCACTTTTGGGGGGAAAAAAAACAATAGTTCCTGTAATGTATCAGACTGACTGATTATATTTTTTCCTGATTGCCAACATGTATATGGAGCACATTTTTTTAAATGACATATTCTAATAGTAAAGAGTTATGGTTAAGTTTAGGACCATCACCAATGATGGTCTAGATCTCCGGTGGGTTAAATTAAAGGACTGTAAAGCTAGATTTATTTAAGTTATAGTTTTCCTACTGTAATCTCTAATAAAAAATATATTTTTGTCCCACATTAAATTAAACAAGTTCAATTCAATTCATTTGGGTTCTATTCTATTTATATAGCACCAAATCACAACAACAGTCATCTCAAAGTGGTTTATGTTGTAATGTAAAGACAAAACCCCAACAAGGTCACGACTGTCTATGAGCAAGTAGATGGCAACTGTGGGAATGAAAAACTGCCTTTTAACAGGAAGAAACCTCGGCAGAACCAAGCTCAGGGAGAGGCAGCCACCTGTCACTGGTTAGAGGTGAGGGGAGGGAGACAGGACAGGTGTTGTAATTAGAGAGTAGTAAGGAAAAACAAAATGAGCCACCTGTTTTTGTTTGTTTGTTTGTGTTTGTTTATTTTGTTTTTTCCCATCATTATTTCAGCAGGTATTTTTGAGGGGTTTAGATTCATGTTGATTTCTTTTCACGAGACTTCTCAGTTGTAGATATTAAAAATGAATGCCTCAGACTTTATGCCTCAGTTCTTTGAAAGATTTGATAACATCAGACTCATAATCTTTTCAAGGCCTTTGAAGGTGCAGCGAGTAAATGTAAGTGTCTGCTCTTCCTGGCAAATGTGGTTACCCCACATTGGGCCTTACTGACACATAAACTTTGGTTCTTTTAAATATTTCCTCATGTCATACAAGGTTAAGCAGATTCTTACTTTAAAGAAGTTGGACTGCCTGGGTGTAAAGAACATTTTAATGCCATCATTCATGTCTTATTTTAGTGTCCTTGCTGTAGTCTCCATTTATTACCAGAACATATACCCACAGAGACTACAGTTTATTTTCTTTTATTTATACCAGGATAACAGTATAACACTGCTGTATGTAGCATTTTAACTAAGTCCCTACAGTCTAAACGTCTAAATGTAAAGTTCCTCAAATAACCATCTTCTAATGTAACATTTACATTCCCATGAGTTAGCCAAATGAAACAAATATTGTGTTTCTTGCTATTCATTTTTTCCTTCAAAGGCATTTGGTATTTACAGTATTCAAGTGTATTTATGAAGACCTGCAGGTTACTATTTAAAAAATCCAGTATTTTTTGCAGCGAATTGTTATGGAGAATGTTACCAACTTTACCTCCTCTGTCAGGAGGAATGTTGTGTTTCAATCTGGAGATAATGCAGATGAAAACCTTCCTAATGAGTTGTGATAACACATGAACTAGCTTCATGGAAAAACACAAATTATTGTTACCTTTCCCACATTTCTTCTCATGGTCTCTCTGAGTTTTTTGAAAGTCTTCCATTTTTATTTCTCGGTCCCCTCTGGTCACTTTTTTCCTCGCTCTCTCATTTTTACTCTTTAACTGCTCTCACGTTCCTTCTCTCGGCGCTCCCTCTACATTCTCCTTCTTGTCTCAGCTGCTTAATGAACGCACAGCAGCTCTACATACAATAACCAGCTTTCCAATGTTCTCTCTGATCAAACTGACTGTAGCTACACAAGCAGGAGTTTCATCTCTCACGACACACGAGAGTCATATTTCTGCTGAAGATTTTTTTTTTATTGTCTTTTCCTTTAACAAGAAGCTCTTCTCCTTTTTTCCTCTCATATGTGTCTTTGACAAGATAAAACAAGGTTTCGCACAGCGTGGAGAAATTCATCCAGCAGAGAAGCACCAGCATGAAGCTTCACATTCAACAAGAAATAGAATAAAACTAAGACCTGGCAGGGTTTCTCTATGCCTGAGGAGGAGATCGGCATTTTAAATAAAGTGTTAAATTATATAGATGAGATTTATTAAATTTTAAAGTCGACTGGATAAATGACAAGCTGTAACTTTGTAAGAGAAAGACAAACATAGTAACTGCAACAGAGTAGTGGAATTTCAACAAGTTTAAGGCCCAAATTTACATGTTCCCTCTGGCCCGTTGTGATATTTATTACTACTTGAGTGTAAAGATGTCTGCTTTTTAAAGGATAATGGACAATTACTAGATTGTACTTGCCTTGTAGTGCCAAAGAATACAATTAAAATTCAGCAGGATCTCTTTCCAGAATTTATAACCGTGTTACTCAGACTTGTTGTGATTAGTTTGTCTTTTCTATGACCGTTCTTTTGCTCTTCGTAAATGGCTAATTGGATGTTTTGTCTTTTCTCTCACATTCCCCTCCCTAACATTTCTCATCTCTTCTTAACCTCCCACCGAATCTTTTTTTTTTTTACCTCTTTCCTGCTTAACATCCTACATCCGTTTATCTCCTTCCCCATTCTTAGCTTTGTCCACAGAGTCCTCCTCCAATCCTCTTCTCCAGCAACAGCCTCCAACACAGCAGACTGCTCCTCTCCTCCCCGGTTCCTCAGCCCCGCCTGGGGAGCACGTTCCCACGATAGGCCCAGTCCCGGGTGCCCCTGCAGCCTCTGCAGCGGCAGAGGAGGCCCAGGGTGGGAGCGGTCGGACCATCCCGACAGCCTGCGTGCGGCCCACCCATCCGCTAAGAAGCTTCACCAACCCACTGCTGCCCCCACCCATGGGGACCATCGACCCTAAGGTGTACACTTCTATGCTGCCACAGTCCAGTGAGTACAGCGTGTTACAGAGTGTTATGAATGATAATGTATGATTTCCCCTTATAATGTTTAACACCTGGACTGATTCTAGTGTTCTGGGCAGGAATATTTTTCCTGGAATGAGCAGCTAAACCTCTAGCTGACTGAGCATTCAAAAATGCTCAGATTTCAGTCTAAATTGTTCTTCCATCTTTATCTTTTGACTTTAGATGATTCTGCTGGAAGTTTCTTTCTGTTAAAAAGGAGTTTTTCCTTTCCGCCATCTCCAAGTGCATTCTCATAAAGGGTCATCTGATTGTTGGGGTTTCTTTCTAAACTGTAGAGTCTTTAACCTACAATATAAAGTGCCTTAAGGCGACTGTTGTTTTAATTTGGTGCACTGAACTGAATTGATTACCAGTGCTTGTTGTTGCTTCTGTCACAATGTTTGGAACGGACTCAGGCGCAGACCAGAAATCCTTGGCAAAAGAGAGTGCGTTTATTTACAGTGAAACACCAGGTGAGAATATATATATACAGCGTGGCAGGGAAAAGGGTCCGGGGCTCCAGGGTCCAGGGAAAACAGGGATTAATCCTATACAAGCTCTTGCTCCTCAGCAGATTCCAAATACACACACGCTCGCTCGGGCCCAGGGCAGATCTATACACACACACAGAGAGATGTCCAGGTTAGAAATGATCTCAAACTTACAGATTCAGACTTAACAGATTCAGAGAGACTGACGCTGATGACTCAACGATCCAGCGAAGAATGACACAGGTCCGCCATCATAAATAGTGCTCCAATCGGCTGGGATCGGCTGCAGTTGTGACGGTGAGCACAGGTGCGTGGGCCAGGGGCGGGAGCCCGTAATGAGCACCGCCCCTGCGGAGGAGAGGGAGAGAGCAAAAAAACAAACAAAACATGTTTCCTAACACAGAATCGCCAGCGAGGCATGGGGACCATGACAGAGGCAGCTTTATTGCGCTGTGCAAAAAAAAAAAAACCACACTCAAATAATAAACTCACAAAAAACAAACCTAAACTGGAAAACTGGGAAACTAGGAGCGAGGAAAACCAACAACACAGAGAACACACACATGCAGCAACAAGGGATTACGCAACAACAGGAAGAGGAAAACACAGGGCTTAAATATACAGAGGCATAACAAGGGAAGTAGACACAGGCAGGAAACACAGCTGGGACTAATAGACATAATGACATAATGAGGGGGAAATAAAACAGACCAGAGTTTGATTGAGGTTTCTTTCAGCTACACTAAGAAATAGGCAAATTTTCAGAAACTAGAGCATGATATCACACCCCCAACTGGCTAGATGGCAGATGATCCCACCCACCCTGAGCCTAGCTCCACTGGAGGTTTCTTCCTGTTAAAAGTTTTTTTTTTCCTGTTGGGGTGTTCTCTGTTTTCTTTGTATTATCACAGGGTCTTTACCTTGCAGTGCAAAGTGCCTTGAGACAACTGTTGTTACGATTTGGCACTATATATAATAACATTAACATTAAAATAAATAAAACTGAATTGAACTGATATCTTTTAAATTAAATCTCATACATTCATTTTGGCATTTGAAATATTCTATTAAAAGCTTTTCCATTTAGATATTTCAAACAGACCAAAGACTAATGTAAAATGAGGTGGATATCACATTAACCTAGTGCAACAGGCTGACACTGAATTAGAATACGCTTTGAGGCAGGATCAAAGCAAGATCAATGATCAAACAGAAAATGCATTCACTGTATTATAAACAGACATTTCTTTTCTGGTGCTACATGTCCTCAAAAAGATTTGACTTTTTTTTTGATATGGTAGTGTTATGAATGATCTCTAGTGTTTTTCTTTTGACTTGTTGTATTGATTATCTTAAAATACTGCATTTTAAAAAACACATATTAAGGTGTTTTTTTTAGCAGATTGTTTGGTTTTGGCAGAAGAGTAAGCAGTTTTGTGGATGCAGTTTTAAAATTGTGTTCTTTTGTTTGTCACATATTTGCCATCGTGGAAATCTATAACAGAGGTTCATTCATCATCTTCTTCTGGCTGCTCCCTTTAGGGGTCACCACAGCAGATGATCTGCCTCTATCGAACCCTATCCCTAGCGTCCTCCTCTGTCACACCAACACCTCTGCATGTCCTACTTCACAACATTCATGAAACTCCCCTGTGGTCTTCCTCTTTTCCTCCTGCCTGGCAGCTCCGTCTTCAACATCTTTTGTCCAATATATCACCCATCCCATCCTCTGCACATGTCCAAACTATCTAAAACGGTCTCTTGCCTCTCTAACTTTGTCTCCAAATGCAATCTGAGCTCTCCCTCTGATATCCTCATTTATGACTACTGACCACTGGTCACTCCCAATGAAAATATTGACATCTTCAGCTCTACCATAACTACCCAGCACCTTCTTGTCACCTCTGTTCCCTTCAACTGCTTGTCCATTAAAGTCTGCTCCAATCACCAGTGTCTCAAGCCAGGAGCAATTTCTCCCACTTCATTCAAATTACACCAGAATTCCTCTTTCTCTTTTAACTGACATCCAACCTGTGATCACTGTGCGACCACCGATTTTTCCTATTCTACTCACAAGGAGGTTTCTATCCTTTTACTCTGATATAGCTCATCATGAAGAGTCAGGCTAATGCTAGCTGCTGATAACTGTTGTTTTCTGTTAAAGTAAAGTTACTAGTAAAAGAGAAAATTAAGTTCTTTCTGAATAAATAATTTATTTGAACTGACTTCACAGAGACCTGAGAATCAAGATAAGTATATGAAAGTTATTGTTAGCCAGATTAAATAAAGTGGGGGCACTTGGAGCCACAGGTTTTCCCTCCCAAGACTGTGCCCTTTGATTCTCATGTGGTACCCTTACTGTTACTTTGTAGTAATCGTTCTCTTTGTAAACCTTATTTTGAGCGTGGTGAAGAAAAAACATAAAAATAAATACATTCTTTTTAATTTTCTAGGTAATTTCAGCATGGGAAACCAGAGTATCACATATAGATCTGACCTGGAAAACTGACTGCTAAAATGTAACTACGACAAAGTAGACAGGTGATCCTTGAATAGTAAATGAGTGAAATCCAGTATGCAGCATGACTTATAGCAAGTCAGTCCTTTAGTTCAGTCTCTAGAATTACCCTGCACTTGACGCTGTGCAGTAGATTTATAGTTGTGTGGCTGAAAGGTCAAACGCTCTTCACATAAAATTATAAAATGTGTATCTGAAATATTAATTAGGTCCTTGACCAAGCAAAAGGCCATGTCTTCTGGTGCTGATGAATATGATAGTGATCGCCAACAAGAAGATAAATAAGCAAGTGTCCTTTAAAGTGTTCTCTCTTCTAAGTGGATTTGAATTAATTTGGGCAAGTATTTTATGTGTTTTACATCCTTTCCTGAACTACACCATTAAGAAGCATGGACTGTAGAAAAATTGAATCTTTTGAAAACTGAAAACTTTGTTCAAGGAGAGTCAGAAGGATGCAATTCTGAAGTGGTATGTGATTGATTAATCTACATTTGCTGGAGATTCAAACTGGTCCATTCTCAAGTGGAACAACAGAGTTGATACACAAGACACCTGGAGAGTAACATTCAACAAGTCATTCAATAGAAATGTGAGTCTAGCTTAAGAGAAGTTCAGTGAGCAGTCGTGGTCCTCTCTGATATATCTCAATGTGTATGCTTGTACACAAGACTGGGTTTCACATCTTCATTATTTGCACTATTTGCAAGCTATTCCACAAAGAAATCAGAGAAATGAAGGGAAGCACATATGTTTTAGGTAGGTATCCACAGGTATCAGCTCTGTGGAGTTACCATGACAATGATGAAAGCTAATAAAATGTATAACTCACCAAGTTATTAAAGTTTGTGAATGGCAAACTGAACATGATGATGTACAGATGGTTTGGGAAAAATTGCATTTAGAATTAATAGCCCTGTCCCGTTTTCATGATATCCCTGCGTTACTCACTCACATCAACTTAAAATTGTTGCAAATCCTGTGCCGGCTCCTGGAGGGAATCAGTCCAGACAAAGTAAACTGCCTTGTTAACAGACTCGATACAAATACTGTTTTAACCTTTTATAACAATGAAGTTAGGGGTGAAGCTGCTCTGATTTGCAGGTTTGCTGACACAGACAGGTTTAGCCAATTACTTTTGGCTGTCTCTTGTAATTGAAATCACCGAAGTGGATGTCTTTTGGAATATTTTTAATAGAAGTATCTGATGTTTCCTATTACTCTTACTTAGCAGTAATTAACAGATATTGTCTGTGCCTTGCATCTATACAGTTTATAGATCCAGCTTGCTAATCAATCTAGCTAGTGTCACCTGGTAATGTATGACCTACCTTCTGTTCTAAATATGCTCATTTCTAACCAACATGTTGGTGGCCAATTGGAGATAAAGTATCTGAATTTCAGGAGTGGGACCACGCCTCCAAACACGCCCCTTCCGGTTCTTTTTTACATATGATTCCCCAGTTCGACAAGCTTTTGGTTCTCGTTTTCGTGCCCCACCCACCCTCGCCTTTTTCAATTCTTTCACTTCTTTACTCCTCATTAGTACATGGGGATCTGCCAGGCCCAGGAGCTGCTGCCAGTCCCCTCCGAGGGCCTTCCCCAAAGTTCATGTTTAAGCCATTCACCTTTATCTACTAAAAATGCTGTCAAAGCTAAAATGAGGACGTGGGCCCAGCTAGTGAAATGCTAACTTTGAGGCTTTAAAAATAATGGATGACTTCATGGCTAAATTAAAGTTTTTATATCCGGTTTATGGTTGCTAGCTTAACTTAACACTGTTCTCAACCTTTAACACACATTGTACTTGCATAGCATACATGAATCAAATTCAAACTGATTGCATGACATTAAGAACACTTCTAACTAAACAATATGCGCTTCAAACATTGCCATAACTTAATCTTTAGCCCCACAAAGTATATAAGACACATTCACACAGCACTTTATTCTCTGCCTGTATGTGCTTTCTGTCATGGACTCACATGAATGACTCAGGGACAATCTGGGTTTCAGAGTCATGCTCAAGGACATTTTCTGGAGGGATTGAACCACTGACCTTGTTGTTGTTGGATGACCCACACCATCTCCTGAACTACACAGATTTTTGTATAGTTAAATGACCTTCTGGGGTTTTCAAATATAGATGGATAATTAGGGAAACCATAACATTTCTGCAGATGATATCAGTGTAATAATAGCATGAAAAATGCGAAAGCATTTCATGAAACAGAAAAGAACTTCAGAGTCGGCCATGCTTCTCTATTGGATCATCAAACAGCTCCTTTCACATACAAATTTCCGTCATTCATATAAACATTTCATCTTTCAGGTCCCAAAACAGATCCCACAGAAGCAAAAAAGTCCTGCAATACATTCTGTTGCAAATATTGACATATACAAACTTTGTGCTCTACAAAATTTGCTTTATATATAAACCTGCAAATTCAACTGTGACAACACAAAGGTGTTCACTAATTTTTTGAGGAGCTTTAATTGTCCTGAAGATAGTGCTCAATTTTTTGTCACACTGACAACAACACATCAGCTGTAACACCCCAACAACAAAGAACGAGGTCTGATTTTTCATTCTGTCCCTGGGTTTTATTGTAATCTCCAGACACAACAGATGAAGCCACAACATTGAATTATATGGATAAATGTATGGAAATAAACTGGATTACTTGCCCTGCTTTTCATTTACATACACAGATCCCTGATGGTTCACAGTTAGAAATGAGAAGCTGTTACAAAGTCATTTTCTGGCTTCAACTGCTATTAGAAAGGAACCATTTCATTGATACATTACTCAGCTGAGTTTACAAGAACATTTCTGTTTAGAAACGCCAAAGCAAACAGTGAATTCAGACAGCAATAATAGTAAAAAAAAAAAAAAAAAGAAAAAAAAGAAGAAAAATG
>VUQG01045288.1:27670-42795 GCA_015106755.1 Etia nguti | reverse complement strand
TATATATATATATATATATATATATATGTATATGTGTATATATATATATATGTTTATATATTTATATATATATATATATATATATATATATATATATATATATATATATATATATATATATATATATATATATATATATATATATATATATATATATATATATACACACATATATATATATATATATATATATATATATTTACTTTTTCCCATGAAGTCTTTGTGCTTTCCATCCATTTTGCTAAACATTAGTTGTGCCATGCCTCAAAGCAGCTTTTGTCTGCAGTGAGACATCACACAGCTCAGTCTTCCTGAGGGTAGTCTGACTCACTGACCTGGCACAACCCATCTGTCAGCTCCTCCGAAATGGCCCAGGGTTTCTCCCAGTTCGATGTATTTATTCACAACAGTGGCTTTTCTCAGGTGTCTAGCATACACAGTTCCTGAGATATTTAATCTGCCATGTGTATTTTCATGGTATGATGTGGATTTAATATACAGATCCTTGGACTTTAAGATGATATAATATAATGGTCATAGTGATGTTTAGATCTTTAATTAGCCCCATGAGGTCTATGTCCTCATTGGTGATGAACCTAATAATCTCCTAACTCTCTATTTTGGAGAAAAGCAAAATTGACTTTTAAAAAGCTCGAAATATTTTTTGATGGTTTGCGATGATTATTTTCTTTGTTCTCTGATTTTCAAGATGAGAGAGATTTATAAAAAATGTTTAAAAAAACCCAAAGATGGCATATAGTTAGGGATAGGGAAAGGTTGGTGTTGGGGTTGTTACCAATGATAACTTAGACATGGGAGGGCTAGCAATACAAATTCAATACAAAATCAGTCATTTCACTAGCTGGGACCACATCCTCAGTTACGATTAGTGATGATGGATGAGGGACCGTGTACTGGTGCTGCGGTTTGGGGAAGGCCTCGAAGGGCACTGGCAGCGGCTCCCAGGCCGGGCACATCCCCATGTACTAACGAGAAGTGGGCAAAAGGAAGAAGAGAAGAAAGAAGAAAAAGGGGGGGGAGAAGGGTGGGGCATGAAAATGAGAACAGCAGGTATTGGTGAACGGGGCATATATAGCCTGAGGCCGGTTGGGGCGTGAATGAGGTGTGGTCCCGCTCCTGAAATTCGGATAATATCTCCACATCTGAAATCATCCATAAATGTTGCCATGTTGGCATCATCATTGTAGGCTCCTAATGACTGATTTCATGGATGTGTTGGTTACACCCTTCAAAGAGTTGTCCGGTGTCAGGATGTGATCGCTGTTGGGCTGTTGCAAACTGTTGCAAATTATATAATTGTGAATGTCTAAAAATACAAGTCTTACAAGTCTACATTGTGACACTGGGGGAATTCCGCTTTAATAATGGAGGGAACTGACACTGTGCTGGGAGGAGATTACAATCATCAGTAGGTGTCCGAACAGTGCTTCAGATTACCAGTGACGTCTTGGAAGGATGCCATGAAGCCGAAGACTTTCAGACAACATTAAAGCTGAACCTTCATGCCTAAAGTTACATAAAACGACACCCTGAGCTCGCATCATATTGATTGAACTCTGCACTTGAAATGAGACTCTCATAGTGTTTGCTTACCTCGATGTTCTTGTGATCAAAATACTGATAAAGCCATAGCTGAATATGACATGAGGTTTATTTGAAAAATCCTGAGCACTATCTTTCAGTTTTATCTTTACACTCCACAGGGCATCAGTAAAGTCAGTTATTTTAATTTCCCATGTATAATTAAGAAAGCATGATGCCACTTACAGACCTTCTGTTCTCAATGAAACTGCATCAGAAAGTATGAATGAAATTGTAAATGCAATTAGGCATTGAATTCAGGTGTTTCCACCAGTCCCGTTGCCATATAGCCATGCAATTCCCAATGGATACCACTTTAGCGTGGAGTTTAATGCTGATGGATGTTAGGATTCCCGATCGTGCTTCGGTCAGAACCTATATGATATGCATGTAGTAAATACCCAGTTAAAACCTGAGGGTTAAATTACACCTTAATATTACATAAAATAGTGCTGATCCTGTGGACTACTGCTCGATCAGTCTTTACATCCAACCCAATGTAGAAAAAACAAACACAGAGGGGACACAGTCAGACTTTAGCTTTTGCTTTGGTAAACTACAGGGGGACCTGACAATCTGCTTAAGAGACAAATTAAAAGTGGACAGTATTTCCTTGTTTTTAACTTGTTTTTAACATCAAAGCAGCAGCTAGGGGTAGTATTAGGATGCTTTTTAGTTTCAGTTTCCTTGTTTTCCACTTAGTTATCAGTTCTATCACCAGTTAACTAACATAAACTAATGTAATTCTATTAGCAGCAACCAACAACACAACCGAGTGATGTCACACTATGGACTGGCACAAGATGACCCTACACATGATCTAAAAATGTAAACTTTAACATTTATTTTTTTAAATTCAGCCTCATTGACATTTTTCGAGGAGTTTTTAGAGGAGAGCTCGAGTGTAAATTAGTTTTAATACATGTAGTGTTTTATGTCCACTTGAAAGTCAACTATGATGTGCAGAGTTGAATCTTGATGGACTAAGAAGCAAATAAACTGACACAAGTCCACAAAATGGTGCTGGTGAATCTTTTTTTTTTTTTACCTTTGTTTTACTTTTTTTTTAAAATTTACATTTACTGTCTTTATTTTATTTTTATTTTTCAACTGCTTGAGGAAAAAACAGGGTTTTGGCTAAACCCTGTTGAAAGGCAAACTTCTCCTGTTTGCAGCTTGTTTCTGTCAATTGTATTCAACACTACAGAAGTATTGCAAAACTGACAACATCAAAAGAGAATGTTTGACCAACTGACCTGCTTATACAGTCTTGCCTCCAGCCCAGTAGCAACGGTTGACCATGACTTCCTGGTGCACTCCGCCAACAATAGCAAGCATAACTGCCAGTTGGGGCAATGTGTTAAAATATGATATCAAGTAGTGTATATTGTGAGAATGATGCTCTCCGGATAAGAGCAAAGCAGTGTGGTTATACCGTTTAACCATCTGCTATTTAAAAAAAAAACAACAACTTTCTTTCTCTTTCTCTCTTCTGTGTATTAATATGCTACCATAGTCTGATTATAAAAAGGCAAACCTTGAAAGACATCATGTGGATTTTGGAATTATATGACGCTAAATGGTTAGAGGAGCTATTTTAGTGAAAGAGAAATGTGCATCCCGCTGATCCTCGGGTGCATTTTTGCAGAATTTACTGTTTTGTTTTGTTTTTAACAAGGCCTGGCAGCTTTTCTCTGATAAATCCAATGTTCCCCTATTTCATTGAATCTCTGTGACTTCACTAAGACACTACGGGCTTGTGGAGGTGTAAAGATAAAAAACAAACACGGTGCACAGAAATTACTGACAGGCTGACAGCTCTGAAAGAAAGGATAAACATCATGAGGCCCTGAGATGTGGCCAACATTAAGGCTAAAAACTTACACTATAAACTACACAGCAGTCAGCCTACATGAGTTTAGCCCATGTTTTAAGCATGAGCATGTTGTAGGTTTGCCGCAAAGATCACATGTATATTTGTGTAGTATTATTGATGAGCAAGTTTGAAAGAGCAGTACTGGAATCTTCTTACTTGCAGTTATTAGATAATGGGATCACTTTCTGCCTGTTTAAGAATGACAGTAATGTGAAAAGTATTAGTGTTGTTCCTATAAAGATAAGCTTTTAGAAGTGTGTTTGTCTTAATGTCAGTGTGTTGGCAGATGTGACAGAGGACAATGGCTTTAACTTACACAATTCATATTCTCATACAATCTTTTATGACAAACATAAGTTGCCCGAAAGTAGCTCATTCAGGACAATTTTTGTGTTAGCATTAAGGTCAGGTAGAAATTGAACAAATAATCAATTTCTATGAGAAAAGTCAGGCACATACACTTCAAAATTGTATTGTACTTTGCCATCCAAAATCAGTTTCATATCACTTCCTCTGAAGCGTAACTTAAAAGCTGCCACAAATAAGAGCAAATAACAGATCAATTGTAGTTGTTATGGTGGTGTGGTGTGAGAGGCATATGTAACAGCAGCGGAGCACGAGCAGAGAGGATGAATGCTTAACCAGCCTGCTGAGTTATAAAAACACAGCTAAGCCGATCCATAATTTCAGGCAGCTTGTTTATAGAACCAAATATTCTTTTTATTTGAGTTGTTCTGTGGTTCCATAAGAAGAATGCTCAAAAGAAAACCAAAAGCAGAGAGGAAAATTACATACAGTTCTGTGAAGAAGTGTTTTCTCCATTCCTGTTTTCCTTTTTTTTTCATTCATATTTGTCATACCATGCTTCAGATCATCAAATTTTAATGTCAGGCGAGGATAACCTGAATAAATACAAGATGCCGTTTTATAATGCTGATTTCATTTATTAATAGAAAGCTATCTAAGCTATCCAAACCTACCTGGACCTATGTATGTATCTGACAGTGTGAAGTAGGCATCCATGGGAGTTCCAAGGAGAAAAAACAAAGCTGACCAAAATGAACACAAAGGCTCGTCTCACTTTTGTCTAAAAACATCTTGATGATCCCCAAGACATTTGGGAAAATATTCTGTGGCCTGATGTGACAAAAATTGAACTTTTTGGAAGGTTCTTTTACATCTGTGGTAAACCTGACCCAACAGTCAAACATGGTGGTGATGTTACTGTGATGGTCTGGGCCTGCTTTGCAGCTTCAGTATCTAAACAACTAGTCGTAATTGATGGAACCAAGGATTCTGCTCTCTACCAGAAAATCCTGGAGAGTCCTGGAGAAAGAAGAATGCCCAGCCATATTTGTGCCTTGAGGCTTAAGAGCCACTTGGGTTATGACAGTGATTCACATCAGCAAGTCCATCTCTGAATTACTAAAAAATCTAAACAAAATAAAGGTTTTGGAGTGGTCAAAGTCAAAGTCCAGATTTAAATCCTACTGTCATTGATTGATCCAAATATCAAAAGTATTGATAACACCACTGGAATTGTTATTGGATTTACACTAGCACAATAGATATTAATACTTTGTTTTTATTCTACAATATTAGGTGTTGTCCACTGAACTGTGTTATATATTTTCTTTTTGGAAATGAAAAAATATAACTTAAATATGTACTATAAAAAATCTCTGAACCTTTTTGTGTTGACTTTCATGTTTATTTTATTTATAGCCTATAGCACATTAACCAGCAGAAGCTAACGACAGTGCTTTAGAGACAAGAACGTTTATATTTCAGGTCTCCAAAAACAGAATTTAAGGTAAAAAAAAACAACCCACTAATAACAAAAGAATCAGCAAAAGGCCTGTTTAAACAGAAAGTTATTAACAGTTGTGGTGGAGTGGTAAACTGTTCCAGAGCCTCGGTGCCACAAAGTGAAAAGCTCTGTCCCCCTTAGTCTTTATTCTTTTACGAGGGATAACTAATAGAGTTTGAGCTTGTGAGCAAAGACTGCAAGCAGCGGTGTGTTTGACAAGAAGCTGAGATAAATAGTTTGGAGCTTGTCCATTTAGTGCCCTGTATGTAAGTGTGAGAATTTTAAAACGAATTCTGAAATCAACTGGGAGCCAATGTAAAGAAAATAAAATAGGGGTAATCTCAGCTCGCTTCGCAGAGTGTGTCAGGAGTCTGGCTGCATCATTCTGTATTGCCTTGTATTGGAGGTGTGACGGAGATGATTTGTTTATCCCCATAAAGAGGACATTACAATAATCTAAGCGCGATGATAAAAATGCATGAACAAATTTTTCCATTTCAGAGGAGGTGACTATAGCTCGCAATTAAAAATTTTTCCTTAAATGAAACAAAAAAGGAACGGGAGATTGATTTTATATGTGTGTCCAAGGTCAAGGAGCAATGAAATACTACAAAAAGATTATGAACACTGGTTTTTGCAGATGAGCAAAAAGAAGGTTGTTGAGTGTATATCAGGAGGAGCTATGATCATGGCTTCAGTCAGAGTTTAAAACAAGGGAATTATTGGCAAGCCATTCACTAATCCAGGATAAACTGTCAACTAGGGCAGACAGCCTATCCAGCTGGTAAGGCTTTAAACAGCGGTCCCCAACCTTTTTTGCACCACGGACCGGTTTATGTCTGACAATATTTTCACAGACCGGCATTTAAGGTGTCGCTGATAAATACAACAAAATAAAAACAATACCGCTACCAAAAAAAAGAAGATTTATTCATAAAACATGGGAAAAGACCCAGGGAAACCGAGTTAACGATAAAAAAATGCCGATAAAAACCCTGAAAACCATAAGTTTCACACCCGAGCCTCAACTCTCGCGGCCCGGTACCAAACGACTCCCAGGAGTTGGGAACCACTGGCTTAAAAGACATGTACAGTTGAATGTCATCTGCATAAAAATGCCAGAGAAAAATTGAATGATACCGGCCACAGTAAGCATGTAAAAGGAGAATAACAATGGACCCAGGATAGAACCCTGAGGGACCCCACAGCAATGTCCTTCCAGATAAATAGCAGGAAAACCATTCATGTGCTAAGCCATAAATACCAGCCAAAACCTTAAGCCTATTAAGTAAAATATTATGGTCAACAGTATCAAAGGCAGCAACACGAGTACAGAGCAGTTTCCTGCAACAGATGCCATTAAAACATCATTATACACCTTTAAAAGAGCAGTCTGAAAACCAGACTGAAAAGGATCAGAAATCTGTACTGTGCTTAATAAAGATCTGAATTGATTTTCAACATCTTGAGCATAAGCACTGGAGTCAGACTCGAGCTACATAGAGTTTACAGGAATAGCACTCACCGTATGACCATGATGTTATCACATTCTGTCACATTGAGGTGAGACATAAAGTCCAGATGCACTGAAAGAACCAATTAAATCATGGCTATGTGTGTGTGTGCATGAGAGAAAGCACGAGAGAATGAACACCAAGCAGTATATGATCATCCCTTAGCAAAACCTGATGAATGTTCCCATACCTCTGCTGGGTTTTACATGTCACCTAACTAAAGTGGCACAAATAGTTTGTAGTTATTTAACATTTTATTCATTTGCAGTTATCATATGGTATAGAGTGATAACTATCAGAAATCCTATAAATAAACCATAAAAGGAAAACAGATATAATTGGTACTTTTATAACAGCAGTGGATTAAATGACTAATGTGTAATTTGAATGGGGTCACTCATTGTCACCCAAAGAGAATTACCCTTTTACTCTGAAGCTCCGCCCTGCTTTACAAAGCTTTAAAGGAGAGTTTTTCCCACTGCTATTTTGTAACATTCTCCAAGCAGACAAACATAGTTAGCAAAACAAAGTGTGGCATCTGGCACCTAAAAAGTCAAATATTTTTTCCCTAAAAAAGGAAAATTAGAAGTGGCCAGACACAACTCTCATTATAAGTTCATGTCACAATTTTTTTCTCTTCTATTCCCTCTAATAAATGAATTATTGCTGATCCAAGCATCACCCGTGAACTATAGAAAAATCCATTTTAAACCAATTTTGAATTCATAATCTTTTAAGTAAGCGCTACGCATTATGCTGACAACTATGATCAAGAAAGCCTTCTTTTATTGGCCCCATGGCAAGCATACTTCATATTATCTCAATGTGCTCGATATTACCAGTTATCTTATAGTTCATTGCAAAATTGATTAGGATCATGCCATTCATTATGTCATTATGTCTTCTACTGTACAACAAAAATGGCTTATGTAATAAAATCACCCCCGTGTTTACAAAGGCAATAATTTTGTATGCTAACACGGCACTCATTCAGCAGTAGTGTACAGTAGTGTAAAGATTTCAGATGCAGGCAGCAATAAAGGTAGGTGAACTGTAAATTGCTGAATGCATGTGCGTGTGTGTGTGTGAGTGTCTGTTGTTGTCCCAGAACAAAACATGGCTTTACAGAACAGGCTGATTCTGGGTTACAGCTTTCTTAAGAACTTCTAGTCCAAATAACATCAGTGAGTGATTGCTCATTTGTCACAGGAAACCAAAGACACACATATACACACACACACACACACAAAACCCCTCTAGGGTAAACACTGGAGTGTTTCTGTCTTTTTCAATCACTCAAGGCTTATTGCAGTTTGGCATCAGTTTCATTATATATTGTGTGACACATAAGGTACTTTTGAACTGGTGTTTTTGGAGGGGGGGGTTTCTTACAGTCTCCAATGGGGTATTTGGCACATCCATCTTTGCCTCGATGTCAACAGTGACAGCACTTAAAAGGCAAAGCCTGTATTAAATGCAATGATGATTACGTACCGCTACACCAGATCCTATAAGTACAGCCCTCATTAGCTTCACCTGCACTAGCTGGAGAATAGTTGGCTTTCAGGGGCATAACACCACTAAGTGCAGGGCAGGAAAGAAAGAGTGCACAGTGCTAGGCAAACTGCCAGTGCATTTACTCTGGTTCCCAGCAATAATCTACTAATTGTGACGTGCATTGGATGATGATGGTTGTCAAGTTAAGCAAAGAACACATGGATGGATGGATGGATGGATGGAATTAATGGATGGAATTAATGGATGGATGGAATTAATGGATGGATGGATGGATGGATGAATGGATGGAATTAATGGATGGATGGATGGAATTAATGGATGGATGGAATTAATGGATGGATGGATGGATGGATGGATGAATGGATGGATGGATGGAATTAATGGATGGATGGATGGAGAAAATTATTAGTTTGATGTTTCAGAATGAATCATGAATTGAGTGTAATGTAACTTTAATTGCAAAGACTTTTCAAAGGTAGAAGTTCTGTTCCCCGAGAGGAAAAAAAAAAACTTGTAGAATTTCTCTTTCTAAGCCTTCATGTATTTCTGTAAGAGTGCAGAGAGGAACATAGCAGAAGCTAAAACTGCAACTCCCTTTCAAATACTGATGTGCTTCATGAAGAAGAAAAAAAAAACACAAAAAAAGACTAGCCTCATAAAATTCTCTTTGTGGACAGAAAGAGGGCAGCTAACAGCCAGAGGCATTTCCAGATGTAAGCATACAGTCCAGCTGTTTTGAGAGTCTGATACTTTGATGACTTACTTGTTAATGTGCTCTGTCTTACTGTATTTAACAGTGGTGTTTCTCTCTTTTTAGCCCTGATTACTGTAAAAACAAAGGGCAATTTGAAAAGCCATATCAATCATTTAAACTCTGTTCCATAATTGTAATTAGACTTCATTAAAATGCTGAGTGCTATCTGAAGAGAAGGAGGTGGAGTTATATTATTTATAGACAAGGTATATTTTATTTAGATGTTTATCAGGGCAGGTGAGTATTGACATATCAGTTCAGAGAATGTGCCCTCGTCTCTGGCTCTACTCAACTGTTTCCTATGGCGCTGGATGGATTCCTGACTTGATGTGATTTGGCCATTACTTTGCTGCCAGCACCAACTGCAGCGAATTCCCTTTGAAATTTTTTTCACATAATCCTTGAGTTTGTCTGCCACTGTGCAAACCGTTTATCGTGTCCAAAATTACAAGTCACGCCAGACGGAAAGATTCATGTTTGACTCATCTTGTATCTTAGATATTGCATCTTTGAGCAACAATACACTCTAACAAGGCAGTTAGGAGAAACATTGAACGCTATCCTTTGTTTCGTGGTGTCGCAAAATACACTGTTTACGGCAGTATTTTTTCATCGGGGCGCAGAGAATACCAGCATAGCCAGTGAAGATGAGGCAGAACCAGGTACAACAGAAGTACCAGTCAAAACAAATTGAGGACCTTATTCCTAAATACCTCTGTAGCATGGGCATGGTTTGATTATGAAAAGTCTGACACGGACCAGAAAATTGTACTATGCAAATTATGCCACAAACTGGTCCCCACCACAGACTCAAACACGACAAACCTCTTCTACCACCTATGCAAGAATCACGTGAAAGAGTATGGAGAGAGTTTACGGATGAGAAGCAAAAAAGAGCCGTCAGGTGCTCAAAATAACCCTTAGACTCAAACACTAGAGCAGGCTATTCCCCGCAGCATGCCATGTAATAAATACTCACAAAGAAAATGGTGGCCATTACTATGTATATCTAAAAGTATATAGTTTCATGCATCAGTCAAAACACTCAACTGCATGACGCCCAGCTGAAAACATTTCACACAAGTCGAGTTGTCTGAGATTCACAGAAAAGCACTATTTTGTGATATATATTGTTAGTGGGAGGAGAAATGTCTTATTTTGGGATATGAGATTTCGATCATATCGCACAGCCCTAACCTCTAACTTAACACCCCCGAGACTGATGAACGATGTATGCTTTAATTTGTTATATATTTCTAACAGTGTTCGTTTTCCTTTGTATTTTCTGTGTTTGTTCCACAAAATTGGATGGTTGTGAAATTGAGAGAATACATTGCAAATGCCTGTCTTTTTAAAAATATAACTGACAGATCCCAAAATTAATATTTACATTAAAGATTGTTACACAGTTGAGATATAAAATCAGTAAAAGACCAAGAAAACCAAACGTTGGTCACATACTGTAACCGGATTCTATGAGTTTGGGTAAGTTATCTAAGAGCAAGATGCTTGCAGCAGGCTTGCTGCAAAAAACAATCTCAAGGCAAAGGAATGAGATATTCTTCAGTGACCAAGTCAGTCTCCTGCCCTTAACCCAACAGAGCAGTTACTGAAAGCATACTGAAAACAGAAGAGCCACAAATAAGCAGCAACTGAAAATAGCCATAGTAAAAGCCTGGCACTGCCTATTACAGCAGAAAAGACAACATTTGTTAATAGCCATAGGTTCTAGCCTTAAGGCAGCCATTGACAGCAAAGGATTTCCATCCAAGTATTATTAACAATCTCGATACTTTGTCCAATGACTTTTGAGTCTCTGTACATATACTGCCCCGTATACTGGGGCAGTATATGTACTTTAATTGCTGAACAAGTAATGCAATATTTTTTGAAAGCCCTTGAATTAAAGCTGGAAGTCTGTACTCAAATCCCATTTTGATTGTGTGATTTAAAATCCACTATGTAAAGATATAATATTACAAAAAAACATCACTATGTAAATACTTCTAAACTTGACTAAACAGCAGTCAGATTGTACAAAAGTCAGACCTGAATGAGGCCCTTGTGGAGCACAATAGCATAAAAGAAAATTATCACAAATGTGTACGCTTGAAGGCATAAGCCACAGCTTTTAGAGAGCAAAGCCTATTCCTAAATTACAATGATTCAGCTATATATATATAGAAAAAAGTAAACAAAGTTTTTGGAGCCAAGGGGTTTTAATCTGACCCTGAAGCTTGGCGTGAACTGTGCTACTTTTACCTGAAGCAAATTTGGCTGGAGGAGAAAGCTCATAAATCTGTTTCATGAAGTTCTATTCACATCTAAGACAGAGCTACTTTATCACTGAGATTTATTTTATTAATTTTTTTTGTGAAACAATGCTGCTCAAATGTTGATTCTGTCCAGGTAGCTCTGCTCTCCCCTTTCTCCAGAACATTCACAACTACATCCATAAACTAACAGCTTAGATATTTTTCTCTGAATTAAAGCAGAAGCAGAGCAACGTCCAAGTGATTAACACTCACTCTTCATCAGATACATCAGACGTTTCCCTTTACATGGCCGTGTCCCTGTCTGTTGGGCAGATTATCATTCAATACTCTGTCAATATCAAAGTTTGTACAGATACATGTTAATGAACACAGAAACGTTAATAAACACATACATGCAAACCTATAAAAACCTTTTTTAAGCAAATAAACCAAATAAACATAATTTCCTGTGTCACGATGCCAGTAAATATTTTGTTCTTTTCTATGCTGTTTAACTAATGGCAATCAGTGATAATAGGAAACAACTGCTTTAAGTGTTTTGGAGTGTTTGGTTTTAGGGGGCCACTATCTATAATGAAATAATCGTGGTTATGAAAATGTCTTCACGGATCACAGTATGATTTCCACTTCTCGGCAGTTACATTTCAGGCTTCATTTGCTGTTAGATTGTCTATGACTAGCTAAGAATCCAAGAAATCACCTGGCTGGTATCGGGTCATGCATGAATGTAGTCGCACTGCTTATACTTGAAAAGACTTCCCTTGTCTCACGTCTCTGAATCAGAGAATCTGATAGCCTTTGAATGATTGTGTAGCCATAGAAGCGTTCATAAAGGCTTATTAGGGTGAGTAAACAGTGATCAAAATAGCAAAGACCTCTCTCTGTCCTCAAAGTTTAGCTTGTTAAATCCAACTCTCTGTGTAGGTAGTTTATGATCACTTTATGTGTGTTAATGTGTCTTTTAGTGTGAATGTACCTGCTGAAAGTAGGTTTTTTTGTTTGTTTTCCTTTATAAGCGTTTGAATGTCTCAGTTAATGTCCTGTGTATGTTTGTCAGTTTCCCGTATAGGATTGGGAAAACCTAGTTTGTTCTTTCTCTGTGGGTCCTTAGTGGGTGCAAGGAACTGAACTTGGCACTGATTCGCTATCTTTCCCCAGCAAACCGTTTAGCCCTAAGGACTTTTTTTTCCCTCTGACTGAACAAAGTTCTTATGGAAGGCGACAAGAGCATGTGGCTGGCACAAAGTGATTTCCCGTTTTACTGTCACTTTAAAGTGATATGCTACATGTCGCACAGTCAATTCCCCACTACCTGTGACAGATAGAAATTGGCCGGGCTAAGGCCCTGCAAAATGGGTTTTTCAGCTGATGTGAGCGAGAGCACCAAAGCAAAAGTTGGAGGGGAATCAAAATCAGCAGGAGTTAGGATTGCTTCGAGTAGTAATGGTGGCCAAGTGGCTTGCTGGTTACCTTCGCTTATATTGTGGCAATACTATCAACGGATCCATTCAATGTTACGGGCTGTGGAGAGTTTGGTTCATTATCTACTCCACTCTCTCTATGAGTACCTTTTAACAGACCAATGCCGAGACCTGATGAAGGATGGAGTTTATTTTTCAAAAATGTACCGCCCTGAAACAGAACACATGAAACAGCCTGCATGGCCATTTTAAGGTGCCTATTTAACCTTGTTTACAGGTTTAGTAAACCATGCCTTTGGCAAAAACTGTGGATCTGAAGTATTCATTGTGTTATTTGGTGATTTCAACATGCTGTTCTGTTGCATTAAGTAGTGCTATGTGAAAAAGCAAACAGTGTGTGGCATTTTGTTTTAATGTTCAAAAAACCCTCCTAATCCTTGTTTGTGCCAGAGGCTAATTTCCCCCTGCACAGAGTTGGCGTTTTACAGCAGGGCCATAGTCTCTTTTGTTATTAAACCACCACTGTGATGAAATTACATTCTTCTGCTTGTTTATTGTCTAGAGTCTATTGAGTATTTTAGCATGATTATTAGCTTCAAGCCTTTACTCTCTTTCTCTGAGATACAAGCAGAAGGAGGCAAAAAAAAAAGAAGGGATGATTTCAAGCTCAGAAAAACACATTCTTTTTCCTCCTGCTCCCTCTCATCCCTTTCCCTGTCAGGGCTACTTGGCATTATCTGCTGGAACAGTGTGCTCTGAGGAAAAAGGAAAAAGTCTCCTCCCTCCCTCCACCCCCCCGCCCGCCCTTCTTTCTCCTCACCCTGCTCAGAAGAGAAAGCAAAGCAATTAAAAAGGAATCTTTGTGATTGTCTGTGTTTATGGTATTGCAGTGAAGGTTCCTGGACTGCTCTGATAATAACGCTTTGCTGGATCATTACCCAGAATCTTCGTTCTACTCGAGCTTCTCTTGCTCTGCAGATGAGGCCTTCAGAGTTGTCACACACACTGCCACAGATGACAGGGGTTGAGAACATCAGTCCTTTTATTCTCAGCCAAAGTTATACATGTTAGGCTGAGTTTCTATTCTGCATTAAATCGCTAGATATAAATAAATAAATAAATATATCTTTGCTGCCTTTGTGTCTGCCATTTCCTATTTTTCTCTTTCCTTTTTCCTTTTGTAAGATTTTTAGAATCAGGTACTCAGGTGAATGCAATTAGCCATAATAAAATAATGAATTTGTCATTATTTTTTTCACCCATTATATTATTTGCTACATTTGTTTTGACAACTTTATTTACTCCACAAATCAATCCCATCTCTTCATAAGTGACAATGTGCTTCTTTTGTATATACTAATAGGTGATAAAGATCAAATAAAACTTGACCACTACAGCAGTAATAAAACAAACCTAGTGGTTTTCTTAAGTTGTGAGGGGTGGGGGGCCCCAACAATCATGGCAGATGGCCACCCCTCCCTGAGCCTGGTTCTCCCAGAGGTTCCTTCCTGTTAAAAGGGTGTTTTTTCTTCCCACTGTAGCCAAGTGCTTGCTCATAGGGGGTCATATGATTGTTGGGGTTTTGGGGGTTCTATATTACTGCAGGATCTTTACCTTACAATATGAACCACTGTTCTGCTTGTTTCAGCCTAATTTTTACCATTCTATTTTGGTTATTGCATTTAAGTGCTTGAGTACTTCATACCATATAAGGTGTCATATATTCCCGTTGACAAATAAAATCATCTGTTATACCAAGTTGTCTGTGATAACGGTAAATCACAGTGTGCTAAAAAGACAAGCCTCTCATCATTTTTTAAACTCTGCTATCTAATTAAACAGCAATTTAGCTCCATGATAAGATAATAATTTATTTCCATTCATTTATAACCCCCCGTCGTGTCTCCATTATGGTCTTAAAGTATCATTATTTTGTGGCAATGAGCTTTAAAATACAATGTAATAGCACTTCAGGGGCCATGTGTTGCCGCATGAATAACCAAATCAATAATTGCATAGATGTACACTTCATAATCATCACCCTTTGAGATTCGGAAGACATCGCAGTGGTAAAGCCTGGCAATTTTTGTAACAGCCTACCTATTATAAAGGATTGTGTTAGTGCGCTATAGATACTAAGGTCAATGTTGGCACGTCAGCCTGTATTAGGCTCATGGTTTCCTTGTTCTTTGATCTTTAAGACCGATGACAACTCAACATTAAGTGAGTAATTAAAGATCATTTTAAGAAAACAGCCTTGTACTGACAGACTCAAAGCCTTTTACATGTGAGCCTTTTGTGTTTTGCAGAAGTTGTTAACATTAGTTAGCCTTCCACAGGCTCAGGAGACCACT
>VUQG01045288.1:16766-27650 GCA_015106755.1 Etia nguti | reverse complement strand
TGAACTGAGGAGTTATCCTTGGCGATAACTGCTGTGAAAACCCTTTGTGGAAACAGTGAGATTCATGCTGAGCTCATGTAGCACAGTCGGAAATGGCCCTGCTAAAGACTCATCATTAGACGCCCTGAAAAATACTAAATATTATAGCTGTTGCAACACATGTTGTGAGTGTATTCTATTGTTGCTATGGCTACATCAGTTGATGCTATAATTAAACAGCAGGAGCTGATGGTCCTCTCTTGTTCCACACAATCAAATTTTGTGTGACAGATGCAGATTATAAGCAGCACAGATTTTACAGTGAGTCTTTAGGGTGTATGTTTACCAGTGAATCCCTCTTCAAAATGTGACAAGTTTACATACAGCCCCAGAACTGCTCCAAGGCTTAGCTTGCATCCATGCTGCTTATGAAGGCATCAAATGAATTTAGGTGTTCAGAGATACGTTGACATCTTGATATTTTAGGATGCATGCATCCACTAAGCCAATAACAGTGACATACTTCAACTGTTTTCTGCCAAAGTTAGTGCAGTTACAGTTGTGACTGTCTTGACATTACAGCTCATTGCAGTCATTCAACTGCCAGTCAAATGTGACCAAATCGTATCCCCCATAATGCGGATAAAGCAGACTGGATTTAGGGCCAGTTTTACTAAGCAGCACAAATTACTGGGTCAAAATCAGCAGCTGTGATAAGGGAGAGAGTTTTGTCCTACCCAGAATTATACAGTGTAGGTGCAAGTACTGCATGTGTTTTCCATATCAATGAGAGGCAGCTGAAGGAGAATCAATATGTTTTTGATGAAGAATTTGCCTGGGACCATGTGTGGTGCTGTAGGTTTGGACAGCTGTTCTCTGGCAGTCGTATGGAGCCCAGGAAGGCTGCATTGTTACATTCACATTATTCATTTTAATTCAGTTCAGTTTTATTTATATAGTAGCAAACCACAACAACACTCACCTCAAGGGGCTTTATATTGTAAGGTAAAGATTCTACAATAATAGAGCAACAATTCGACAACCCCCTTTGAGCTAAAAGTGGGCAGATACTAGTGCAATAGAACCATAGCACTACTATGAGAAAGCACTTTGTGACAGTGGTAAGGAAAAACTCCCTTTTAACAGGAAGAAACCTCCAGCAGAACCAGGCTTAGGGAGGTGCAGCCATCTGTTTACCATATAAACATGAAACATGTCTGTAACATGTGACCTATAGTATGTATAGAAGAACACCATTTACCATCAGATCCTGTCTCATGCCCGTATTAATGATGTGGTTGTTACAGAGCCAAAAGAAGGCTGTGGGTATTTATTAAAGTCAACATTACATATTGTAAGACTCAGCCATTCATATAGCTCACTTTAGAGTCCCTTTATTACCTGCATTTTGATAAACATTTCATTATAGTATGTAGCGAACACTATATATAGTAGATAGGTATACAGGAAGGTATATAGCGAGGTAAAGAATGTAAAAACTGTAGAAAAGAACCCTGTGCGCACAGGTGTCTTCAATGTGGACTGATAAAAAAGTCACAAAAAACAGAAACCGTACAAAGCCATCGTTCAGTCTAAAAAGTAACTTGAGTGCTTGTCAAACAAGACACATCCTTGCATTTTTGTGTCAAAACAAGATCTCGCGCTGGTGCAGACTGTTAATAAACCTGGCCCTATGTCAGTGCATGAGGTATCCTTAGCACCAAGGATAGTTCTTCAGTTCAGTTGTTGCCCTGAACATTTGAAGGACTCACTCATGTTAACAACCACAGTGAATCGCACAAGACTCACATGTAAAAGGTTTCAACAGCTGTTTTACTTTCAATTACTCATACTCCTGTTGTCCATGAGAGTGGATATGCTTAATCAAATCATCTCTGGCACACAGATGTGAAGGAAAAAAACCCCACCTGATGTTCAGATCTTTTATTTTCACAGGGCAATCAATCAGGGGGAAGTTGGCTTATAGCAAGGGGGAATGGAACGCAGACAACACCAATTCTCAGTAAAAGAGAAATTAGGATTATTTTAAGAGGCCATAAATAAAAATTAAAAGTAAAAATAAGAGTTGAAAATGAGTAAAATAGGTCCCTTTGAGATCTGAAGCCAGTGTTATAAGGTATTTATAGTAAAAAATATAATTAAAAAAATAACCTTAAAGTAAGCTGTTTTTCAGACTACTGCTCATGGCCTAAGGCAATTCATCATAATCAAAGTAAAATATCATTTGTGCTGTGTAAAAAAAACAAATTGAGTAATTGCTTTTTTCAAGCCTGCTATATTGATTGACTGCAGTACATCACTCAGACTTACCTTTTATGTATTTTCAGGAAACGGGTAGCTTCCTCCTTAGCTTTCACGTAAATCTGATGCATACGTAGATGTCAACACGTCCTGCTCCTTCCCGAACACTGGCATGTGAATAAGCTCTTTTATTCCTAGCAGCAAATCACAGAAGAGCTTTCTGACCTTCTCGCTTGACATGCACCCGTCAGTCAGTCATTTGACATTCTGAATCCCGCTGGCTAACCTTTAAAGCCGACCCGCAAACGCTGAACATCGTAGATGCGGCGTCAACTCAGCGTCCCCCACAAGCTGCTTAATCAGGCTGTGCTTGAGCCCACAAGGGAGAACCGCTGATTAGTGTGGCAACAGTGTATAAAAGCCAATTCTCACATAGGAAATGATGATGAAACGACCTGCGCCCCAAGCTCTGATTCATACGTAATTATTGAAAGCACATCTTCAGTTCAAAGTGTTACCTTTGAGATAAAACAGACTCTGAGTAAGAAGAGGTAGCAAAGCTCTTGGCTTATGTTTGTATGATTTTCTGAGCTTTGCTAAAGCTCTCCAAGATGTGTGCGGAATCTCGTTGATGTAGTGCGGGGTCCTGGTAGTCGTGCTTCGTACACTATCAGAAGCTCTCCCAAGAAACACACATAGCATGTCGGGCCAACAAATTCAAATAAGCCTATTTCATTTCAGACAGAATTTATGATGCCGCATTTCATTTCGCAGCCTAAATAGAGGCAGCCAGGTCTGGAGTATTTTACCACTTACAAGAGCATTTCTTTTTTTCCCTCTGTTGCCTCTGCTCTCATTCAGTGCTGCTGCATCATCAACTGATTCACCTCTTTGTGCCCGTACTCCACCAAAGCAGAACATAGTGATGGATCACATAAGAGGTAAATGTGGAGAGCAGAGAAATGAGGTAATAGTTCCACAGTGTCACACTTTGAGACAAGGCTTTATGTGACATCCCGGAGCAATCAGAGCGAGTTGTGAGTCGAAACAAAAAAGCAGCCTAAAGAACGCACAAGGTGGGCAAAGGCCACCCCTCTGCCGCCAGCACATGCAGAGTAATGAGCATAATTTGCAGCTGTGAGAGGCAAGTGGATTACATTAGGAATAATATCTTTCTGCCCCATGCTCGTGAACTCTCATCAACACAAAACAGCAAAAACAGAGGCATGAGGGCAGATAGAAAATTCTGATGCAACGCGCTGCAAGGTGTTGCGAGCGGAGCAAACGTATGGTAACTTTTATTTGAGTCAAGATTTAAGACCGTTTAATTACCACTATGCAACTGGAGGTAGTACGATGAAATTACAGGTTGCTGTTACTTTGCTCATCTCTTACTTACGCTGACTGCTGTACAGGCAGGCCAGCTGCTTAGGGGAGTAATAAGTGGGTGAAGAAAAAGAAGAATGAGAAATCGGAAAGAAAGGGGGTACCGGCTAAGATGGAGAGCAGTAAAGCAGAAATTATGAGGCAAGCATAAATATGGACGACAGAAGGGGAGAAGCAAAAACAAACAGAGACGGTACAAAACCTCATAAAGATAAAAAAGCAGAATGAGAGTGACACGAGGGGAAGGAAGATGTGACCGAGGAAGGAAGCACAGTACATCTCCTGAGATTTAATAGCAGCATCCTGCCCTCACCGTAGATCCTACTGCCTACATCTGAGTAAGGCATCATCTGTCACGGGCTCGTTACATCCAGTCACTGCTCCCTCACACTCCAACCCTGCTAAAAAGCACAACACAGGCACAGATTGGGGTCACGCTGACTTTAAAATGAGAAGGAATAGGTCCACTGGCAGGAGAAGTGTCAGAGGCTTCTGCACCGCTGACGTACAGTATCGAGTGAGTACACTGATCAGATCAGCTTTTTTGCTGGCCCATAATGTTGCTCAGGAGAGTTCCGATCTTGCACAGCAAACCCGAGCACAACATCCATTTGGATTAGCTTGGAAACTTTGAGAAACAGAGCGCGCGCGCTGGAATTAAACTGCTCTGGCACTTGCAAAGCCTTCGAGGTGAAATCACACCTGCGCCAAGCAAATTTGAATCAAGCAGACCTGCACATTCCTGACTTGTTTATAACCGTTTTTGATTAATAATTTCCCCCCCCCGCTAGCTTGGCAGGCCAAGTCTCAAAACAATCATTTCTTGACCTGATTAATGGCTTACTCTAAGCACTGATGCATGCCATCCAAAGATGGAGGGGCTTCATGAAAATTGTATGAGGATTTGTGGCTATCTAGGGGCTTTGACGTGAGTATAAAAAATCTACTGGAGCAACAGATATTTAGTCTATTCCCATGCATTTATATCGCTAGGGGGTTCCCTACAAACTGGCTCTGTGGTATCGAGAAGTTAAAAGGTTAAATAAAAATCTTGCTAATTGCACTTGTAGGCACAGGTAGACAGCGACAGGCGTGGTGTGGCCTCATCAACAGATAGATGAACTTTTGCAATCCTGGGCCTCTTACAGGGGAGGGGGTCAGGGGAGGGCTACTTCCTGTTGACTGCAGCTTTGTTTGAAATCACTGTTAATAAAAGGAGACCGTTTATTACCCTCAGCACATCACCTTCATCATTCCTTGCTTTAAATGCCTTGTTAAACCTGCAAAGAAGATTTTGCAAACAAGCGTCAGACACTCTGCTGCTGCCTTTTCTAATCACAACAATTAGCGTGACCTGTCTGCAGCTGATGTCGACACCAGTTTACAAAGGCATGGAGAAAATTTGACCTGTCAGTTGTCAATTAGCACCCAACATACACGGGCACATGAGGATGCACAGGTAGAAAACGCTCTGCAGTTCTGTAATTTAACACCTATTATTAATTATTTCTTAGTTTCTCTGTAAAGTGTTCTTCAGTGATAGTTTCTTCGTATCAATCTAATGGGGAGAATCGTAGTGGAAGGTGAACTCTGCAGCAGAACAGGGTTGTAGCAGGTGTTTCAATGAGTGCTTTGTTCTGCTTAAGCTTCGTCCTAGGGGAAAAACTTAGACCTTACCTGAAATACTTTTAACCTGCTTCTCAGAAAATATGTGGGGCAAGAAAGTGCTTTGAGGGCTATAAAGGAGACCCTGGTTTGATTTGATATCCGGCTTTAGCTGTGCTCTCACCTCACACCTCTTTTTTTTTTGGAGTATTTTTATTCTCTGGTGCATCCTTTCTATTTCTACCATCTGGTCTCTTGCCTGACTGGATATCCCTTTTGTTTCCATCCCTGTGCTTGCTTCCTGACACATGTATGACGTTAGCGGTACCTCTTGTCCTTCAGACTAGAGTTAGGCAGATAAGGTCTAAATAGCTGGTGCACCACTCCCACCTTTACGTTTTACTGATTGCTGAAGCAAAGGGTTTGGCCATTTTCGAGGAAAGAATTGAGATTCTTCATAAATGGTGCACTATTAGTCGCAACTTGGTCAGAAAGACGTGCATGCACACTACCATATCTTTGTGACACAGCCTGTCCAGTCGAGGATGAAAGGGGAAAAAAAGGTGAGAGGAAGAGAATGAGCAGGAGGCAGAAGGTTGAAAAGGGTGGAGGGCAGAACAGGACAGAAGCACTACAATGAGGAAGTGGGAAAAAAAGGCGTTTTGTAAAGAGGTGAGAAGTGTCAGAGATGGAAAAAATGGAAAGAAAAGATGAGGTGAGATAAGGAGAACTAGGTATTGATGGGGATAGCGGGTGGTGTGACTGTTCTGTCAATCTTGGCACATCGTTCCTCTCATTACAGTTTCACTCCCCGGCTCCGTCGTGCTCTCTGGTCCTCCCCCACGGCTAGCCCTCGAGCAGGGATCCATCCAGCCCAACCCTGCTGCCAACACAAGCCCAGCTCAGCAGCTCAGGCCCAGGCATCTGTCAGCCCACACAGTCCACCGTCAGCCATAGTCTATTGGCCAGTCCATATTGGCACAGCACAGCAGGGCAGAAAAGGAATGTAATATAGCACAGCAGAGCATCCATCAACAAAGCTCGGGGTAAAACAGCACAGGACAGCAGCCTAGGCATCCATCACATGCAGACCCTGGATAGGCCAAACCGAGTCTCTGAAGGGACTGGTAAACAACTACTGCAGTCTGCAAAATCCACTTTTAGAGAAAGAATTTTTTTTTTCAAATAACTAAAGTCAAACTGGTCAAATAACACAGGTGAGGTGCTGCATCATTGTGAGGACCGCAGCCAGTTAATAAGATAGATTTTCATTACAAATCATTAAACCGCACCTAGCTATTCCAATTAAATCAAGTTTCCTGCAAGCGTCTTGTTGAACGAGTCCGAGCAGACCAACCAAAGACACCTGTGATCTTCTATTCTGGTCCAGTGAAGTTGAGACAAACCTGACCCTGCAAAGACATACCTTGACAGTTTCTCTGCCAGAAAGAGGCGAGATCTACAGGCAGACAACCGCACTGACAAGTAATAGGAAGTCCTCCACTTTCTCACTCATTAGTGAGAACAGAAAACAGGTACTACTGATCATATTCTACACCTTGCACCAGAACCACACTCTGAAGGTGTGAGCAGTTCTAAAGAATAGCAAAAAGCAGGATGTGGCACAAAATCCCAATATGTAATTTCTTTCATTTTTATTATTTTCTGTTGCAATCTGTTCAAGATGAGAATGCTTAAATTGGCAGAATATGGCCCTAGCTAAAATCTGACTGTTGTGATACTTACTCCATCAAGTGTAATGGATTTAGTCTCAAGCAGCATATAGTGGGCACTAACATAAAGGAGGTATTACAGATTTGGGTGTTTAATAGTGCCTGTCACCTATAGTAATCCAAGAGCTCAATTTAGAGTGAGGGCACTCCCAGTATGAACGTCATTCATTGAAGCAGAAATGTAAAACTTGCTTTGGTAACTCAAACAGAGGGCATAGTTAAGTTGTTGATTAACTAACTTGAAAGCTTCACATGCAGCCTTTTTTGTGCAGCTAAGATTTCTTCCTCAATTCTAACTTATTACTGTAGTTGTACCAAAATGATGCTACTTTTTAAAAAAATTCTGTAAATAAGGAAATAAAAGGCAGTTTAGTTTAAATGGGTATGCATTTCTAAAGCACTGAAAGATTAAATCACCGCTAACGCATTCATCATGCTAGAGAGCCAGTAAAGCATGTATTGCCAAGAGCTGCTGGTTATATTTAAGCACCACAGTGGGTTCTTGTTTTTCTCTAGAATGCTTAAGTGAATGAGTAAAGATTAAAATTGTGGAAAAATGGCTCCAGTTCCGTGCACATCCCACCCTAGTTAACAAGGTGGCATGTAAGCTAAAACTGGTATTGCTGTTGCAATACTAGTTTTACTTCATTCATTCATGAAAATACAGTACTGTCTAAAATAGTAACAAGATGACTGATGCTGTTTACTTTACCTGTCAGTGCCTTTAATTTTGTGGCTGATCGGCGCACACAGTACATGAATACCCACCAAAAAATCAATAACATGGCAATAACTAGACAGTAAAGGAGGAATTTATTGTCCGTGATGACCTGGGAATACCTCCTTAGAAAAACCAGAGCTGAACAAAACAAATGTTAAGAAGTTTCAGCCGGAGGCAAGCCTTCTCACAGAAATTAAAGCACCTGACTCCGAGCCTAGCTGAGAACTTGACTTTGAAAGCTAATTTGTAATAGGTCTCAGCAGTACAACCTAATAACATAAAGATAATTACGTTATGTTAATAACATAACATAAAGTCTCATTGCCTCATAAGACATGTAGTAGCTACTGGATGCTTTTCTAGATGACTGGGGTGAAACTGGAGACCAGTCTTGAATGGCTGAAGTGTCCAGTCCAACCAGTGCCACTACTCTGTGTCTATGTGCATGCTGATGACACATGCATGCTGAGAGTGCTCAGGTTGCTGGCAAGGGTAATCATAAAATAAGTGAATACATCACTCAGAGTTGAATGTCACTCTAAAAACTCTTTTCAAAAAAATGTCACCATTAATAAATGAATATGTATGCAGGAAAGCAGCAGTAGGCTAGAGAAGATTACATACAACATTTAAAGGTCACTTTAAGTAATCTTGAGTTTATTTTAGAATAGAATAGAATAGAATAATCCTTTAATTGTCCCACAAGGGGAAATTTGGGTGTAACAGCAGCAAGAAAGACACATATACAAACAAACAGTACACAGGACACAGAACAGAAACATACACAATTTTTACATATTTACATCAAGGACGATTTGGGGGGGGGAAGCATTTTCGTCACCTTCGTATTTTTAGTACATGACATTTTTGCATGGATCATGTCAATACATCATTTTATTAATCACAGGAAACTCAGACATCAAGTAACAGTGGGGAAGGCTGAGGCAGCAACTCATTTAACGTCTTCAATGCAATTGATCATCTGCTGTTATATAAATTATCCCATTTAGCATGTGTGTGTGCAAAGACTATATAAACATCAATTATCTATCTATTTTGATGTAATTTAATAACACAGCGTGCTCAGTGGTCGGGGGTTGAACTCATTTTGTAAGACCTGAAACCAAATATATTATCTAATTAATTAATTAAAGTAATTTAATGCCGTGTGGGGAAGGGTGAATTTTTAATTTTTTTTAAGAAAAGTAATAAAATAAACTTTTTCAATTTAACATTTATTAATGCACAAAACACTTCCTGCACAGTGTTATGTAATACTGCCTCTGTGTGCACAATTTAACAGTGAATATTTCAGTAACAGTGGTTATACAATTGGATAATACACAGGGGAAAGAGTCTATTAAATTAAAGTATGCACCCTCAGTTATCATCACTGTTACATGTGCTTGCATGTGTTTATATAATCTGCAAAGCTATTTCTATCACCTTCACTGCTGTGATTTTTTTTTAGAAAGTTCCATTTCTTTTTTTTATGATGCTAATTTCTGTTAAAATAGCTGCCCTTATCCACACTGTGATTTTTTTAATCATATGTCAAAACCACCAATTATCTAACATTTAAATAATAATTACATTATGATGTTTTAAAAAACTGGCAGAGTATCAATTTGGCAGTCTGAGAACTGAGTTTTTATCAGTCACATGGCATCATTCAGGATGGTTTTCATCTCAACAGGAAAACATAAAATGTGGATTTGTCGTTGCTATTAGCAAAAAGTAGATTTTAATGTATGTTGATTTTAACAATTGCATCCAGTAAAAAGGTTTACACAGTGCTAAAACACTGCGGTTCGGGTTCGGTAACAGGCTACGCTTTAATGTGATCGAGAAAACGACATTAAACTGTAACTCGAAACCAGCATCATGTCCATTCGTGTGGTTGTCTTTTTCATCTCATTTTCTTTTCCCACCTCCTCGTGGTTACTTCACAGTAGGCGACAAGCAGTAATGAGGAAGGAGAGGAAACAAGCGCAGTACAAGGAAACGAGATGCAAGCATTCAGTCAGCCAGGGCAGTTTAGTGCTTCACTGCAAGCAATTTGTCAGTGTGTGTCCATAGCTTGCACTAATGTGGAGGACGATTAACATCTAGAACAGCAGGTTGTGTGGTTCAAAAACACCACTAGAAGGTTTTTATTATTAGTGCTGGGGAATAGTGAACTACACAGAATTAAACTAGTACTTCACTACCTGCTTGATAGAATACCCGCCCCACCTGGACTAGTTCCTGGATGTGACCAATAGGACATCATCCGCAGGGTCTAAGACTGTGGTCAGTACTTTGTCAGTGTGATGTTGGTATGTGTGTGACCATCCTTGGACAAGAGACATTATCAGTTCAGGCTGTAGAGTGTATGACTAATTAGTGTTAAGTAAGAAATCAAGTAAAATATTAGAGTTTCACTCACCAAAACTGGAGCACAGAGTTCCTGGATGTGATGTTATTATAATTAACTACACTGAAAGTCAAATTTATTTGTCAGATAACTGCATAAAAAATGCATCCAAAGCAACCAACACCAGAGACATGAAACAGAGGTCCAGTGTAGTAGCTCAAATTAGCCGAGTGTTGCCCAGCAGACAGCTAGAGGCTACAGCTGCAGCGTCCACATTCTCCTGTCAGTGGAAATGACCACACTCTTTTCTCCCTGCTATAATTTGAAGGGTTAAAAGAAAAACATCACAGTCTCTACAATCACTGTAAAGGAGAAAAATGGCAGCAGAGACCAAAGGGTTTTTTGTAGTGGGTAACAAGCATGTTTATTTCTGCTGTAATTTTTGGCATTTTAATGTGGGAGTCTATGAATGCAGATTCACTTTTCAAGCCAGCCTCAAGTGGACAGCTTTTGGCAGGTGTGCAGCTTCAATTTTGTGAAACTAAAGTTGCCAGTTGGTGAATGGTAGTTTACAAAACTCTGCTTTCAAAGTATTTTCATCAATACTAATGTGATTGTGGTCAGAAAGAAATGGTAGTTTAATGGGAAATCGATTAGCGAGCGAACTATAGGTCTTTTATTTAACTGCATGAAAGCGCTGTGTGGAGCAGCCATAGACTTGTCATATGCTCTTAAAAGGGTCAGCTCTTTAGGGTGTCACACGTGAACAACGGTATTGCACTCTGTAACCACACACACACACACACACACACACACACACACACACACACACAGAACGGACA